>JAAAKG020074140.1:0-17144 GCA_010014905.2 Druon quercuslanigerum
TCTTAAAAATTAAAGAAAATTTTCTTTCTTTCTTAAAAATACAACTTGTTGCTTGAGAAAACTCGAAAGTTATTAAAAAAATTTGTTTTTTATTTTTGGTAAATTAATCTTTTGACTTAAAAATGCAACTTTTTTAGTTGAAAATTCAACTTAATGCTTAATTTTTCTTGAATTTTGATAAAAATTTTTTTTACGTTACAAAATTAATTTTATTGTTGGAAAATTCATCTTTTTGTTGAAATTTAAACAAGTAGGTTTAAAAGTTGAAATACTTTCTTAAAAATTAAAGAAAAATTTGTTTTCTAAAAATTCAACTTTTTTTTTGAAAACTTTTTCTCTTGAATTTTTATTTAAAAAAATTTTTAGTAAAAAATGAAACAAATACGTTTAAAGTTGACCTATTTTCTTAAAAACTGAAAAAAATGTATTATTTTCTTAAAAATTTAACTTTTGGGATGAGAATTCTTGAATTCTATTGAAAATTCGTCTTTTTCCATAGTAAATTAATCTTTTGGTTTAAAAATTCATCTTTTTTAGTTGTAACTTAAACTTTATGGTTCCAGAATTCTTGAATTTTATTTAAATATTCTTTTTTTTCGGTATAAAATTAAACTTGTTGTTTAAAACTTAAGTTTTTTAAATTGAAAATTCAACTGTTTGCTTGGGAATTCTTTAATTTCCTTAAAAATTCGTTTTTTTGAGTAATAATTAAACTTTTTGTTAAAATTAAACTATTTTGTCAAAAACTCGTTGTATTGTGGAAAATTAATCTAGTTTAGTTGAAAATTCAACTTTTGGAATTAAAATTCTTGTACTTTGTTGGAAATTCGTACTTTTTAGTATAAAGCTGATATTTTTCATCAAAATTTCATATTTTTCATTTGATAATTCAATTATTTTTTTAATTAAAAGTTTAAATATTCCATTTTTGGTTAAAACATTCATTTTTTGATTTGTTATCGAAGTTTAAAATTCATCACACAGTGGCGTAGACAATAGAATATAAAATCGCGAGCTCGGATTGAGATTAACGAGCTATTGAGAGCGGCATCATTGAGAGGATGATAAAAAAACTGGAATTGTCAGGGAATTTTTTCCCCAAGATTTGATTAAACATCCTGTATTATTAATCGATTGCTAATTATATTTCAGGAAATGATTGATAAACATACAAGCACAAGTATGCTATTAAATGGGCAGGCGACCTGTTTCATTGGACAAGCAAAATATGACGAAGCGGAAGCCGCTTTGCAGGAATCGCTGGATAAAGATAGCAATAATCCCGATACGTTAATAAATATGATCGTCCTTTCTCAGCACATGGGAAAGCCTCCAGAGGTGGCAAATCGCTACTTGAGTCAGCTGAAGGATTCGCACCTGGAGCATCCTTTCGTCAAAGAATATCTGCAGAAGGAAGCCGAATTTCAGTCGCTCGTAACTCAGTATTCAACTTCCGCTTGAATTTCCCAAGCACTGGACATTCCATGGATAAAGTTGAGCTCTCGTTTAAAATTAAGACTTGAGACTTGAGTAACGAAGCGTTAGGCGATAGATTATGCGAGGTATATCGAAAGAAGGAGTATTTTTAATCAAAAATACTCTTAGAGAAGAGGTAATGTACACTTTTCTGTCTTTCCCGAAAGCATTGTACATTGTTTTTTCGTAAATTACATCAAACGCAGACTGAGAAATTGTAGAATCGTTACTGGTGCGTATTTCATAAATTTTAAGATTGTAATCAACAGGTAAAAAAAACGATACTGCTGCCATTTTGTAACCGATTGTAGGTCCTTTAGGAAAGAGTCAAAATTTACAATTTTTCAGGATATAAGCGTATTAGTTAGTCTATCTTTCAAAATGCGAGGTGAGAACAATTTTCCAGAAAAGGGATTTTCTCAAGCTGAAAGTGGGTTTATAATTTTCTAAGGGGTTTCAAATGCCATCGAAAGAGAGAAATCCTTTTTTATTAATACGTTCTTGCGATCGCGAATTTCATCGATGAATAGTCCATTCGTAGAATTCAGAATAGGGCTGGGCAAAATAACAAGTGGACAAATATTTGAAATGCAGTTTGGTTTTTAATTTTTCAATGGGCGTGTCTTCTAAAATGAGAAATGGATTCTTTGACGAAAAATCATTGCGGCTGTGGTGAAGTCCAAATTATCTGTCCCCTATTTTTCTAATCTTCTAATTTTATAATCATATTTTTATTTTCTTTGTTAATAATCCAATTTTAACTCCTAGATCTTTAAGCCTTAAATATGTTACATGAATTTCTTGGCAATACATTTTGTTGCATTTGTAGATTAGGGCTTATAATTTTTCTTGAATAGATATGAATTTATGAATCTAAGATAGGAAATTATTATTCGATGTACGTGTTTTATATAAAAGAATCCTGCATGGAGAACGGATTTTGTACTTTTGAATAACGGAATGTGGAAAATTGCACATCAGTGTCTTTCAAAGAGTTGATTTTGTCCGCCCTTAAACAAGTGACATGGTCATTGTATCACTTCGAAAAACAAAACTTTTTCGTCAGTCCAACAAGATTTCTTGTACACAGAACTTATAGGCACAAAGATTTAATAAAGCTTACAAAGAGTGATATAAATATTAAAGAATGTTTTTTCATCCATGGGATATGTTTATTATACAAATATTTAAATTACGTAACAGCTCAGGGGGGGGGGGGGTATTTGTGACATTTTGTTACGGTAGTGGGTCCTTCACTTATACTACGTAATTTTGGCACATTCGCAAAATCTTTCTCCTGAACATTATCTTTTAGTTATAAATTTTATTGTTTGGGTGAAAATTTCGCAATTTTCTTGAAGGCATCCTTTTTGGTTGCAAAATCAACTGTTATGTTAAAAATTCGTCTTTTTGGGTTAAAAATTCAACTCTATTCGCAGAACATTAACCCATTGTTTAAAATTCATATTTTGTTACTGACAAGTAAACTGAAATATTATTTGGTTAAAAATGCTTTTTCTGAAAATTTGTTTTTAATTTAAAAGTTCATATTTTTTAGTAGAAATATTGCATCTTTCTTAGACAAAAATGCAACTGTTTTTTTCAAAATAAAACTATTCCCTAGACAAATGTACTTTTTGTTTAAACTTTGTATTTTTGTGTTGAATAGTCAATTGAAATCTTTTTGGATTAAAATTTAACTTTATTTGTTGAAAATATGTCTTTTTGATAATTCACTTGTTTTGGTATACTTTTCATTTTTCTTGGACAAAAATACAACTGCTCGATTGAAAATTTAACAATATTGTTAAAAAGTCATACTTTTTGGTTAAAAATGCGACTATTTAGAAGAAAATTATCCTATTGTCAACAGATCTTATTTTGGTGTTGGAAAGTCAACTGGAATCTTCTTTGGATAGATATTTAACTACTTTTTTTATTCATATGTTTTAAAAGAAATTCCATCAGTCTAAAAGAACAATGCAGGTATTGTTTCAAAATTGAACTCTGCTTTGAAAGTTTTTATTTTTTTATTTTAAAATTCACCTGCTTTGGCAGAAATTATATTTTTTTCTTCATAAAAATGCAACTGTTTAATCGAAAGTTAAACTATTTTGTTAAAAAGTCATTTTTTGTTGTTGAAAATTCTACTATTTTATTGCAAATTTAATTATATCACAGAAAATTTTTTTTTGTTTAAAATTTATGTTTTGATATTGAAAAAACAACTCAAATCTTTTCTGGATGAAAGTTAAACTTCTTAAATCTTTCTTGGATAAAAATGCAACTATTTGGTAGAGAATTACATTTTTTGGTAAAATTCTTCCTTGTTGGTTTAAAATACTTCTTTTTGGATTGAAAATTCAATTTTTTTTCTTTAAAACTTATTTTTTGTTGATTGAAAAATTCATTAGTTGTAGTAGAAATTTCATTTTTTTTACGAAAATGCCACTTTTTGGTTAAAAAATTAACCTGTTTAGTGGAAAAAAATTCTTCTTCTTTGGTAAAACATTAATTTGATTAGTATTTATTAATGTACGGCAAAATATACATTAAAACTTAAACAAAAAAGACTCAAAACTAATCTACATTAGTAACAATCCTGTTAACATTATTTTTAGTTCCTTAATTTTAATTAAATTTTCTCTAAAATAAATTATTACGTAATCAAAAGCTGAAAATTGAACTGCTACAACAGTTTAAAATTTTTTTCCGACTTTTTAAGGTTGTTTTTCTTATGGTACATTTATTAAATAAAAATAGTTTTTAAATGACACGAAAATTGTTTCGTTTATATTATTTTATTTTTATTGTTTTATTGATGCCTAAAAGGAATTAAAAATTCTAAAATAAGTCTTTAAAATTAAATAATTTGAATTTTGTATGCTTTTATTAGTTCCTATTAAAATTTTGCCTGGGTTTGTTTGTATTTTAATTTTGATTGGCAATCAATTTTGGGTCATTAAAATGTTGATTTGCAAAGATTTTCACGTCGAAATATACAGTAAAATTTTTTACAAAAAATACTTAAAACTTGCAAAATATCTAAATTAGTAACAATAACGTTAAAAATATTTTTAGTTCCTTATAATAAATTTATTATAAAAACGAGTTCTTTTCAAATTACACAAAAGAAGTGACCAAATTTTTTTATTGTTAAGTAATTTTTAATTTTGATGCTTTTAAAATTAAATAATTTCAAATTAAAAACCCATAGAACCGTTTTAAAATAATAGCGTTAGAATCCGAGCAATTTGTGTGTGTCTGTAAATAACTCATAATTTTACATATTTTATTTAAATAACGATTGGAATCACTGGAATTTAAACAATTTCAGCGGATAATATCATCGCAAATTTTTTAATTAAAAGAGTTTCACATTAAATAGTTTTGAGATAAATATGTTCAAAATGAAATACACATTTTTTTACTTATGCAACCTTAAATTTAAACGTTTGAGAATGAATAATTCTGTTCAAGCATTTAAAATTGAATAATTTTAATTTATGTTTTTTTAATTGAAATTTTTTAAAAGAGAAAACTTAAAAATTGTATAATCAATGACTTTAATTGAAAACTTTACATTTTTTTCGGTTTTTTTTAAATTCAATTTATATTTCCAATATATTTTGGGTCATGGAAGGTTTGCACTCAAATATTTGCGCGCCCAAATATATATTCAAACCTTTTACATAAAAAATACTTGAAAAATATCGAACATTGTAAAAATACTGTTTAAAAATATTTTTAGTTACTTAATTTTAATTAAATTTTCTTTAAAACAATTAACTATGGATTATCAGAATCTGAAATTTTTTCCTTGGGATGAATTTATTATAAAAACGATGATTTTGCAAATTAGACAAAAACAGTTTTCAAATTATTAGCAATAGACGCAGAGAAATTTTTTTATTTTGTGTGAATACTTCAAAATTGTACAATATTATTTAAACATATAAAAGATTAGAAGTACTGATAGTTTAACAGTTTTAAGAAACGACCTAAATCCTTAAAACTTCGAATAATTTTGTAGATTAAAAATGATCAAGTATAAATAATTTTGAGTTTGAGGAATTCAAAACAGCTTTGCTTAAAAATTAATTACAATGGAAGCGTTTAAGATTGGAAAGTTTAGAGTTAAATAAGTTCAAAATGATATAAAAAAATTTCGTGCTTAAAAAATCTTTTAGTTCAAACGTTTAAAACTCTAGAATTCGAATTCGAGCGTTTAAAATAAAATTTACAAAAAAAATTAAATTAAATTTTTACTTGCAATATATTTTTAGATAAATTTGTAAAAAATAAATGGTTTTATTTGAAAGCTTTAAATTTGGTTAGTTCTTTTTTGAAATTGAGTTTTTATTTGCCATATATTTTTGATTAAATCTTTTTAGAATCAAATTGAAAATTTTCTTATTTACTCAATTTTAAATTAAAATGTTTTAGAATGAAAAAATCTAAATAAAGCGTTTCAAAATAATAATTTTAATGTAAATGTTTTCGAAATTGAACCTATTTTTAAATAAGAAACTTTTTTATTTGTAAAAATTAAATGTTTTTAATTAAAAGCTTTAAACTTTCTTAGTGCTTCTTTTAAATTGAATTTTTATTTTCCATATATTTTTAGTTGAATATGTTCAAGATCAAATTGAAAAATTTCGTAATTTAAATGTTTAAAAATCAAAGATTTTAAATAAGGCGTTTGAAATTAAAGAATATGATTTTATGTACATTTAGAATTTAACATTTTAAAAATTAAGAACGTTAAAAATGAAATGTTTTTAATTTTTAAGATTTAAATTTGATTAGAGCTTTGAAATTAAATTTTTATTTGCAGCACATTTTTATTAGATATAATTAAAGTCAAACTGGTAATTTAAATGTTTAAGAATAAAAATACTGAATAAAACGTTTAAAATTTTATAATGTTAATTCATATACTTTTGGAATTTAACATATTTTTAACTATGAAATTTAGAAATGGTAAAAATAAAATCGTTTTAATGTAAAGCTTTACATTTTGTTAGTGCTCCTTTAAAATTGAATTTTTATTTACAATATATTTGTATGTATTATTTAGGTATATAAACCGATGCAAAACCAATTTAAGTATTTCGTATTCGCGCAAATTTAAATTGAAATGTTTTAGATTCAAAAATTCTAAATCAAACTTTGAAAATGGAATAATATAAAATCATGAGAACGCTAAAGATTATAAAAATTAAATAATTTTATTTAAAAGCTTATTAATTCGCGCGCCAAAACAATATTTTAAAATTAACACAAAAAATAATTTTAAAACATCCAAAATAGTAAAAATACTGTTTAAAAATATTTTTAGAATTTTGTTGTCTTAATTATACATGAAATTTCTTTTAAATAAATAATCACCTAAGCAGAATCGAAAAATTGAACCGTTAGAAAGTTTTAAAAATGCCCCTCTCCCACCATTGGTTTTTAAAAAAAATGTTATTGTTGACTGTAATGCTTAACCGGTTTTTTTCATAATCACGCGCGTACAGTTTCGGGGACATTAAATTCGAGGATTAAACGAGCTATATTCGATTTCTCTATCAAAGTGCGGTTTTGATATTAACTTCAGCTCTTCCTTAAAATCGGAGCAAAAAGAAATTTTTAAATCTGTGGGGAATTTGTATAAAAAAAAAGTCTGAATAAAGTTCCGAAGGGACCGAATCTGATGGAGGATCTGGAGGAAGAAATAAAGGAGTCATCGAATCGGTAAGTTCTTTTTTTCATTGATTTTTATTATTTAAATCGTATTCGTGTTCGTACAAAATTATTTCAAAACAAGAAATGTCAGAAACGCTACCGGCATGCCCACTTGTTTATTTTGATAACATAACATAACCTAAAATGTCGCTATCATCGCAGAAAGTGGTTGCAAAGATTGCGCTGAATATTTCGTCAGTGAGTAGTGTGCTTATTATACGATTATGCACCTAAACTTTTTATTTCAACGCAGTTTATTTACGTCGATTGAAAGTGACTCATCAGTTTATGTGGAATAAATTTAGCAATCAAGAGCATTCGCCTAACCGTCAACAACAAACTTTTCCTCGTGCATTTTTGTCCTCCAAAACTTGTTCCTTGACAGTTTGACTTTTGTTTTTTCTTCGTTCGTCATTTCCGTTTGTCCAGTTGTCATAAAAATTCACGTTTTCATGTTCGGAACTCATAAAAATGACCAAATTAACTGGTATCTGAATTCAACAGTGCGTGAGTGACTGCGAATCTAAACGCGTCAAAATCATGGACATTTAGAAATTTATTCCTCAAAATATATCATATCAAAAAAATCGAAGAAAATAAAATATAATCAGGGATTGAACAATATTTTCAAATTCAACAGGTAATTATTATTTCTTGAAGTGTTTTCCGAACACGAAGGATATTCATAACTTTTTCTCAAACATCATTATTCAGGAAATAACCTCAAAAACAATAATTCACCAGTATTTTTATATTCACTATGACTAGAATTTTCTTGCAAAATAAGTTTTTGGCAAGTTGGCTCTTTGTCTGCAGGAGCATACCCAAATTTCCAATATTGAGAATGTCTTCAACTTCAACAATTGATGATCGAATGGTAAAAGCTGTTAGAAAAATAGTCCCATCTTTAACCACCGCGAAGCACAAGGGTCAGGATGGTCGGATCGGAATTTTCGGAGGATCGCTAGAATATACAGGAGCGCCTTATTACGCAGCAATGAGTGCTCTTCGTGTTGGAGCGGATTTGGTCCACATATTCTGCACACAAGAGGCGGCCGTGCCAATAAAATCCCTCAATCCCGAGCCAATAGTCCATCCAATTTTGGATCACCAATATGCGATCAAGCAAATCAAACCCTGGTTGGAACGTCTGCAGGTGGTCGTGATCGGCTGCGGTCTTGGGAGGGATGAAAAAATCCTGAGAACAATCACAGAGTTGATCGGTGTTTGTCGTTATACGAAAAAGCCGCTCGTGATTGATGCAGATGGTCTTTTTCTCATTGCCCAGAAACCAGGTCTGGTAAAGGATTACCCAGGTGTTATTCTGACCCCGAATGCGATGGAATTTAGCCGACTTTGGAAGGCCTTCCTGGAGAAAACAGAACAACCAGCAACTGGTATCAAAGCTTCTGATGTAAAGCAGTTGGCCGAATCTATGGGGAAGAATGTTGTTATTCTTCTTAAGGGAGCAAAGGATATGATTGTGGATGGCCACAAGGATACTGAACCTATAACGTGTTCATTAGCAGGTTCTGGAAGACGATGTGGAGGACAGGGTGATCTTCTGGCAGGAAGTTTGGCTGTTTTCTGGTGGTGGGCACTCAGTGCTGGACTCAGTGAAACAGCCGTCTCACCGCAAATTGTTGCGTGTTATGCTGCTTCTAGGTTGACGAGAGAGTGCAACGCAGCTGGGTTTAAAGTTAAACAGAGGTCGATGTTAACGTCAGACATGATTGAACAAATTGAACCTGTATTTGCGAAACTTTTCGAAACTTACTTTGCAAAGTGAGCTATGGTTTTGGAGACTATTTTTTTTATTTTTGGAGGGCTCTAGCAGGGTGGCCGCTGGACCGGGATACCCGAATAACCGAGCATTTATTACTTTTTTTAAAATGTTAAATTCAATGATTAAGTTTTTCAATTATGAAATCATTCAGTTTACTATATGTAATTTTATTATAATAACGGTTACTTTCACGAATTTCCATCTGGGGTCTTAATTTTCAATTTAAAGAATTTGAAATGCTGTTTTGAAGAATTAAAAGGAGATTCGGAAATTTTTTGAATTTCATACATTCTTAACTGAGAGTCCGATGAAAAATATTTTTATTGATTGAAAGGTTTAATTATTCAATTCTCATGTGAAATTATGTGAATATAACATTAAACAAATTTTTAAAATAAAAAATTCTATCTTTTTTTAAATTTTCGACTGTTGAAAATGAAAGAAAATTGAATTTCCAACATTTGATTATTTTTCTTACCAGAAAAATTGAATTGTATTTTTAAAAGTTGCAAATTAAATTGTCAATTTTACTTGATTTTAAAATGTTGAAAATTGTAGGAAAAACCGAGTGTAAAAAATGTTATAGTCACATAATTTTATATGGGAATTTAATAAACGTTTTCATTTACATATTTATTAATTAAATTTTGTATTAACAACGCGGCTAAATATAACGTTTTTATCCATTTTTCAAAATAGGTACAAAATACACCTCGAATTTTTGACAATTGAAAATTGAGAAAAATTGATTCTTCAAGAGTTGAATTTTCAATTGTTGAAAAGTTAAAATGAATTCTCAACGGTTAAATTTTTAACAGCTGGGTATTTAATTTTCAACTGTTGAAAACTCAATTTTTTCTATTTTTAACTGTTGAATATTAAATTAAAAAGCGAATTTTGTATTAAAATCGAGTGTAAATATAAGCCTTTAAACGATTTTTCAAAATAGGTAAAAAAAGCTTTTTTCTGGAATATTCCACTGTTGAACATTAAAGAAAACCTTATTTTTAACACAAAAATGTTCAAATGTGAAAAATTGAATTGGATTTTCAGCAGTAGAATTTTTAACATCTGGATATGCGATTTTCAATTTTCATCAGTTATAATTGTTGAAAATTAAATGTAAAAAGTAATTTTGTATTAAAAATTAGTGTAAATATAATGTTTTACACAATTTTTTAAAAAGGTAGGAATTTCGCCTTTTAAAAATTTTTTATGTTGAGAAATAAAGAAAATTGAATTTTTAATTGAGAAAAATTGAAGATTGAGTTAAATTTTTCACAATTAAATTTTTAACAGCTGTTTATTCGATTTTCATATTTTCGTAAATTTTAACTGTTGAAAATTAAATAAAAAAGCGATTTTTATATTAAAAACTAGGGCAAATATAACATGTTTAAGGATTTTAAAAAATAGTTACAACATTCGCATTGTTAAAATTTTTTAATGGCGAAAAATAAAAAAAATTAATTGATTTTTCAATTTTGTTACAATTTTCAACTGTTGAAAACTTATTTTTAAATTTTCTTCCATTTTTAACTTTTGAATAGAAAAAAGCGAATTCTCTATTTAAAACGAGCGTAAATTTATGATGTAAAATAAGTGTTCAAAATAGGTAAAAAATATACTTTTTTCTTGGAATTTCAACTGTTGAAAACTAAATTAATTTTTATTTATTTTGAATTGTTGAAATCTTAAAAAAGCGAATTTTATATTAAAAACGTGTGCAAAAATATTATGTTTTCATAATTTGATATGATACCTCAGTAAACATTTTTATTGAAATATTTTTAAATTAAATTCTCATGTAAAATTATGTAAACATAACATTTTTGAACAATTTTTCAAAATAGTTCAAACAGACGCCTTTTTCTAGATTTTTCGAATGCTCATAATTAAAAAAATGGAATTTTCAACAGTTTAATTAAAATTGATTTTTCAACTATCAAAAATTGATAATTTGATAGAATCTTCAACAGTTGAGTCCAGTTTTTGACCGTTTAAATTTTAACAGTTGCAAAATTTATTTTTTTCCTTCATTTTCAGATGTTAAAAACTGATTTCTCAATTTTCTACAATTTTTGACTTTTAAAACTTGAAGAAAAAACGAATTTTGCATTAAAAATTAGTGCAAAAAACGTTATATTCAGAAAATTTAAATTAGAACGGGTTTCCATTGGCCAGTACTGTTTTGGCAAATTGATAGTCATCCAATTGACTCTCAGATAGGGAATTTTTGAGATTAAAAGAAAATACCAACTCTGATTATATCCTTAGTTACTAATTCAAAAGTAAAAGAGTTTGAAAATTAAAGTTTTTGATCAAAAATTGTTTTAAGTTCATTAAATATAAATATAAAATAATTAATGATTGTTAAAGTTGAACTCTTGTTCGCGTATTAAAAATGGAACAATTATTTATTTTACCAGACATTTTTATACTGGTTCAAAATTTTATCAAACAATTTACAGATTTATCGTCAGAAATTAAACTGTTTCAGTTTGAAAGCATTAGTAGTCAAGAGAATGTAAACGTGTAATTTAAATGCTGTAAACTATTTCGAATTGTGAAATAAATTAAAATTATTAGATTTATTATGTACACTTTTCTTCCATTTAAAATCATATTTGAATATTGTTTTACTTTAAAATATTCCAAGTCTAGCCCTTTCAATTGGAAATTTTTCAATTAAAAAAATAATAACAATGTTTGTCTTTTTTGATGTACGTGTCAATGCCAATTGAAAAATTATTAATTTAAAATGAATTGAAGTAAACACATTTTTACTTCAAATATGAAGAAAGTGTTAATTTAAAAAAATCGTTGAATTGTTAATTGAGTGTTTTCATTACAAAATTTTAAGCTTAAATTTGAAAAGTTAAAAATAAAAAAGAGTCTCACTTTCATTTTTCTAATTTCATGTTTAATTTTAATACTTTAAATAAAAAAAATTTCAGCTGTAAGAGTTCAAATTTTTTAATTTCAATTAGTATATAACATGCTTGTGAACCGGGAAGTGATTAGGAATTTTTTCCTAGATTATAACGGCTGCCTTGTCTAGTTTTCTGTGAATAGACACATTTTATTATTTTACTTTGGAATTTTTGTTTAAATGAAGGAAAATGATTTTTGAGAATAATAGGTTTTTTTATATATATCTTGTGTATTAAAGTTTATTATATAGAGGAGTCGAATTTATATAGTTATTTTTAACTTTTAGAACTTCATCGTTTTGTGGAAGAAGTCGAACAAAAAGCAGTGATAAATATAATGTTCATTGAAGTAATCTTGGAAAGAAGTTTTATTAAGTTAGAGACAAAAACCAGGTATTTACTTCAAACTTCAGTTAATGTAAATATTTTTCACATTTAACGATGTTGACGAAATAAAGAAATTATTTACATTTGACTGTCGAATTTATTTCAAGTAAAAAAAAATTAATAGAACTTAAGTTTTTGAATATTTATACATTAATTTTATATATATATATATATATATATATTATTATTATTATATATATATATTATTATACATATTTTATATTTAAACTTTTTTTGAATTTTTTTCGAAATAAAATTAATGGCACTAAGCCTCGTTTTTATCGTTCTCAAATTCTGGAGAAATTCTACTCCACTTGTTATCCAGATAGCTCGGAGTAATCCGTTGTAATCAAAAGTAATCTACTTGAAATCCAGATAATTGGAAGTAATTAACTTGTAATCCATATATTTTTAGCTGAAATTTACGGGTTTTTTTTAATTCGATCTTTTTCAGTAGAAATGTAATATTTCTCGTTGAATATTCACGGTTTTGGTTAAAATTTTAATTTTTGTGTGAAAAATTATTCTAAGTTGTAGGAAATTTAACAATTTTGTGAAAAAGTCATTTTTTATTTGAAAACTCAATTTTTCTGTTGAAAAATAGTCTTTTAGGATTGAAAATGTAAGTATCTGATCGAATGAATTACTTATTTTCTTGCCAATTGAACAATATTGCTGAAAATCGTGTTTTTAATTAAAAATTAATTTTTTTAAATTGATCATTTAAGTATTCAAGTTAAAGATTCTTTACTTTAGTTGAAAATTCATTCCTTAATTATGAACTTGACTACTTTGTTGAATATTTTTTTTGTAAAACATTTATTTCTTTAATTGAAAATGTTACTATTTCATTTTTGTTTAAACATTTATATTTTTTAGTGAAGAATTCAACTGTTATTTGGATGATCAAAATGTTGTTTTTTAATTCAAAGTGGAAATACTTTCTTACTTCAAAATTCATTTTTCTGGTTGAAGATTCTTGTTTTTAGTTGAAAATATTTTGTTTGAAAATTTAACCTTTTTTTTTTGAAAATTTGGTTTTGTAGATTGAAAATTAACTTTTTTAACTGTTAAATTAACTTTTGTAAGTTCATCTTTTTCAGTTGAAAATTCAACCAGTGATTTGAAAATTCATCTTTTTCGTTAAAAATTAGTCGTTTTTGGTAGGAAATTAATCTCCTTAGTTAAATATTCAACTACGTGGTTGATATTCGAACTACTTGTTAAGAATTCATTTGTTATTTTTTTTTGGTTTTAGTTAAAAATTCCTCCCTTTGGTTGAAAATTTAATTATTTTATTGAAGACTCGTTTTTTGGTTGAAATTTTATTTTTTAAATGTAGATTCAACTATTTCAGTAGGACTTAGTTCAAAAAAAAATTAAACTGCTTGGTTAAATATTCATTTGTTATTTTTAAAATCGTCTTTTTTCGTAGAAAATTAATCTTTTAGGTTGAAAATTGATATTTTTGGTAAAAATGAGATTATTTGGTTAAAAATTAATCTACTTTGTAGAACTAATCTTCTCGATTAAAATTGAATGTTTTTGCTCGAAAATTCAATTAATTGGTTAAAATATGAAAGTTCGTCTTTTTGGGTTAAAAATTTAATTACAATATTTTGTTAAAAAATTCAAGTATTTGGTTGACTATCAACATTTTTTTTTTAGAAAAAAAAAACAATTTTGTTGATAAGTATCCTATTTGCTTGAAAAGTTAAAAAGTTTTGTTTTCCAGCTCAAAAAAATACCATTAAAAATATAGAAGCAAAGTGTAATATGTACTTTTAAACTAAAAATTTAACTATTACATTTTTAGTAAAGCATTTATCTTTTTTATTCGTAGTTTCAACTATTTGGCTAAAATTGTATCAAAAAACTACATTTTTACGTGTTATTGTTACTTTTTAGAATTTTTTTTCGTCTTTTTCATACAAATAATTACTAATATACAATTTGAATATTTAGAATGACTTTTTAAACAATAATTAATTGTTTGGAAAAATCTAAATTATTTAAACAATTAGTTATTCTCCAAAAATGTAAAAAATAGTCGTATTTTCTGATTGAAATGCAATATTTTATTATTGTTTAGAGTAGCAAATTTTTCTAAAAACATTATGTAATTATTTAAACAATTAATTATTGTTTATTTTAAAAAATGCTAAAAATGCAGCCAGAGATGCCCACTTTTTTGAAATTGATATCCTATGCTACTATTTGTTAAATAATTACATAATTTTGATACATTTCTTCTCATGTTTCATAAATTTCTATTTGTTTAAATAATTTTTATTTGATCAAGCATTTATTAATTGTTCAAATAATTACATAATGTTGCTAGAAAAATTTACTGCTACAAACAATGATGAAATATTGCATCTCAGTCAAAAAATACGATTATTTTTTACATTTTTGGGGAATAAATAATTGTTTAAATAATTTAAATTTGTGTAAGCAATTGAAAATTGTTTCAAAATGCATGGTAAATATTCAGATTGTCCATTATTAATTATTTGTATGAAACAAACAACGGAAATTGCTCAAAAGTAACAATATGTAAAAGTGTAGTTTTTTTATTTTTGGGTCATATTTGGACGCTGCGGGGAGGGTAAACAAATTTGGCGCGTTTCGATGAAAGCCGGAAACATGAGTTCAATTTTTCGAAAGTTCAAAATTTTTCCATGTTAATTAAATGGGATTTTGAAGTGAAATGTTCAAATTACGAACAACAAAAAATTACGGATTTTCTTTCCCCGCAAATTTAAACTTGGAAGGGAGGGGGGAGGTCTTGCTCTTTAGTTCGAAAAGGGTTTTTTTTGGACCACACTAATAGGCATGCGCGTTTGTTCAAAACCAAGTACGGGAAACTCAAAAATTAATACATATTTTTTTCTTTATTTTTACATTAGACTCTAAATTTTAAATACATTTTATTTAACAGAAAACTCATTTTCTGATAATAATTTTAATAAGATATTCCATTAAATTTTCGAAATAGCGTCAATCCTCAAATCTATGAGTTTTTTTTTGGAACTGAAGCATTTAAATTGCAATGATAACATTAGAGCGCAAGAGTATGATTACATCGCAGCGAAAATTGAAAATTTTAATAAATAATGGCTACTTTTTTTGGGAAAAACATTCCCTGAAACTCTACTCAGCCATATAAAACTTTACTTTTAAAATTTGGCAACAGTAGAATTTTATGTTAGAATAAAAATAAGACAAAATAAGGTATCATTTATTGAAATAAAACTATTTTTCAGAAGTTGATAAGAAGTGATAATAAGGAAAAATTCAATTGCAAAAGAAATTGTTTAAATAAATGTTTTTTGGAAAAAAGAATGTTTTCAAATTTAAAATATTGTTTCTTATTTGAAATTAAGTAATTAGTAATTTTATTTTAATTGTCAAAATCATAGGCAGTTGAGGCGCATGAATATTCTCCAAATTTTATATTCCCTATTTTTATTTTACCAAAATTTATATGACCGAAAAATAATTTATATTTATCCGAATTATCATTTCCCTCATCAATAATTTCTATATTTCCTGATTAATATTGAGATCATTCTTATTACTTTCTATGGCTATGTGAAAGAATTGTTTAAAAAAAATTCTATTTGATATATTTTTATTTTCGTCTCCGAATCTTCATTTACCATAATTTAACATTTGTTCTATACAGTAAGGACGTTTACTTTGTAGTCATAGGGAATATGGTGATTATAACTTTAGCATACAATGCAAGCCAATGTGCATCTGTGTAATGCAAAAAGTATTACATAGGCGATTTTAATTCGGTTTTCAAATGTTCCGCGCTCGAGATCTTGCGCTGATTGGTCAAGGGCTCCGAGACTCAGAAGACGTGCACAAAGACGTATAACCTAATTATGAAAGAAGGTTATGTTCCCCTGGGTTCAACGCGCATTTCAAATAAATAATTAGTTATGAATTGAAAAAAAGTGTAACACAACATTTAAAAGTGTTCACAAATACTGTTGGGATGTGCATTGCATGTTTTTTAAAAATTTGAGTTCGTTTTCACTAATGTGAGGGTACATGAGTGATGTTTGTCGTTTGGCAAGTGTCAGAATCTTATCTATAAATTACCGCTAACATTCAATTGTACATAACTTCTGATAAACTTATAAAATTTTTCTTTTTGCGCGCGAATACTGAGACCGCGCTAGCCACGCCAGCCCGCGGCGACTTACCAAGCGGGCGCATCCATGATTTTTTTTCATTGAACTGACCATATCTCTGGTTCTAATTAAGATTTTTTCAAATTTGAAAAAGCTTTGCGTTCGTTATAAAATTACGAATTGATTGATCCGCCTCCAGTGATCGTCACCTGTATAGGAAAAAAGGTGACGTCGTTTAAACAATTGATTTCCGCAAATCCACTTGTTTTTTTATCAGTTAATTAAAGATTTCTTTGTTTCTAATCGATATGTTTGAAATTTTCAAAACTGTAGTATTCTCGATAAAATGGAGAATGTGTCGGCACTTCGCCGGTATGCGTGGCTTAATTAGAAAAAAAGTAACAGCCTGATAAACAATAAAATATAACGTCTACAAGTTTTTTTTTTGTTTTTTTTTTCAAAATTTTTGGCTCTATTCAAGATTTTTTCAATCTGAAAAAAGCCACGTATTCTTTGAATCCATAGCAAAAAATGTGTGGCTGTTTAAACAATTAATTTGTTAATAACTTTAGAAAATCGTCGCTCACGAGTAAACATCTTGCCAATTCGGATTCAGGAGGTCAAAATACGTCTAGAAAGCCTTGGTGTTCCATGAGATCTCCATCGGCCACGACCCCCCCCCCCCCC
>JAAAKG020074151.1:0-17143 GCA_010014905.2 Druon quercuslanigerum
CAACTTTTTTTGCCGAAAATTCTATTTTTACACTTCAAGTCTCACAAAAACTTAAATTTTCACTTTTCTTCGATTTTTAAAGGTTCACCTAGAAGAGAATCATAAACTATTTGATAATTTTTTTGTCTGGTACGTTTCAGATAAAAATTGCGAATGCCAGAGTGTACGGCAAAAAAAAATTTTTTTTGAAGCACTGACGAAGATATTTGTTTAAACAATGTTATTATTATTATTTTTTCATGAAAAATTTTTTGTAGGTTCATTGGTTACATTATAAAATACTGTGAAAGTTTCAAAAGTCTACTAATTTATTTACCCACGAAAAAAAATACGTGAAAATCACTGATTTTTCAGCCTCCTAATTCAGGCTCCCCCCTTAACGTTACAATTTTTTAGAGACTTGACTGTTGGAGTTTATCAGGTAAACGTAGCTCCAGAATACATCCAAGATGAGCTGCAAGGAGAGGAGCAGGAAGAGCTTCAATTGGAAGCCTTGCGTCATGCGCAGATGATCATAGAGCGATCATAATTACGATTCCGTAATACGGCCAAACATCAAATTTGGTTCGCATATGTGCCTATTGAAGACATAGAACATGACGATCAAGATGAAAATGATCCTGATTCTATCCAAGGTTACTAGTGTACGTGCCTATCTGGCGCACGAACCTTTGGCTCATGTGCACCTGTTGTTACCGTATTATATTACATTGGCTATGCTCGATACGCAAATAATTTTCGTTATCCTTCACCATTCGTTATCCTTAACCGAAACTAAACTGACCTTTTTGAGCTTCAAAGTTTTAAATTAGATTTACCTTAAAGCTATTTGAGTATGCAAAGTAACAATATTTGGTGCTTAATCAGAAGTTATCTAGCCATTTCTAGAGCTTTTGAAATAACATTATTGATCAGCAGGTCCGAAACTACAAAGTGTCAGTCGGCCAGCCTAGTGGACTGTTCCTATGAGCGATGCGCTAAACACTTGTTGAGTGTCAGTGGCACCTCCCTTTGCTGCATGAAAATCGACATTTGAGCTGTTTTTTCTGAAAAACTGTCAATTTTTTCACTCTTTAACATGAATTTTCGTGCTCGGAAGATCAAAAACTATAAAATATCTCAGTTTGGAAAGATTTCACCGCAAACTTTTTTCAATGTATTTTGTGCGGGGTCCTTTAAATATTCCACTTTTTTGGAAATTTGATATGTTTAATTGAAAATTTGTATTTTTCGGTAGAAGACTAATCTTCCTCGTTAAAAATTCATCTTTGAGGTTTAAAATTCATCTATTTTAGTTAAAAATTGGTCACGTTTTAAAAAAATATATCAGTTTGGTTGTTTCGTTTTGCTTGAAAACACTTTTATTAAATTAAAATTTAACTATTCTATTTTGGGATAAATATTTATATTTTTTATTTGAAAATTCATTTTTTTATGGAAAATTTATCTTTTTCAGTTGAAAATTTAATTATTTGGTCGAAAATTTCCATATTTTGCTAAAAATTTATTTTCTTTTTAGATTAAAATTAAGGTTTTTTAGCTGATAATGTTTTATCTGAAAATTTGTATTTGCGTAAATCTTTTTTTGTAATTCGTACATAGTCCTTTCAGCAATCGTTTATCGTTGCTGTCGTAAGTTACATGCTTATTAATTCATTTTTCAAGTGTATCTGTTATTTCAAAAAGAAATTTTTTTTCTCTTCACACAACAAGAACAATTTTAAACGACAATCACTGTGAGATATCGCACGCACTTTGATTTGAGGTACTGGTTTCATTTTTTATCCACTAACCAAAAGTACGAGGCATAATTTAATTTTGATACTCACACTTCGATGTCACGATACAAACTGACCATATTATAGATAACAATATATACAATTCGAAACTATTGGACTACAAAATCATATTGAAATAGTTTAAAAGATTATTTACGTAGTGTTTTTTTTATTCTTTAACTGTTGGAAGATTATTATGAACGAACGATAAAGTAAATAAATACATTATCAATGAGTAGTAAAGCAGAATAAGCTTTAACATGAAAAATTGATTACAGGAAACATTTACAACAACTTTCCACCCTAACTTTGGGGTCCTCAAACTTTTCATATAAAATTATTCAACCCCACCCTGTTCTGGAATAAGAAACGCAGGAAATAAGGAACAAAATAAATGTATCATGTTGCAAACAAATATTATCACTAGAAGTTTTTACTGGGAAATTGACCTACAATGTCCAAGATTTAGAAATGTGTCTCTGCTTAAAATATCGGTTCTTTCTTTTTCCTGTCCAGGAGTATTCACATGCCACGGTCTCTGAAAGTAAACGTAACATATAATCCTGTAATTACCTACTAATTCAAAAAATCAAAGGCTTTGTCATAAACAATTGATTAGGCAAGGTAGCCGCTAAAATAAGAAAACAACTCCCGGTCATTTGTAAGTTTGCAAAAAATTGTTTTAGTCACCAAACATGAAACATTTAAGTAAATGCAGCTCAAGTACTCAAAACTAAACTGCAGATTAAAGCACTTATTTACCACAATTATTTACACACTTATTTAACACAACTTAACTCTTTTCAATTATAATTATTAAAATAAAAAATTGCAACTTTTAGAATTCCGCAACTTCCTATGTAAAAAAGTGGTGCCTCGTTCTTTTCCTTCCCTTGGAAAAACTGCGGTTGATTAGGCCTTTATTTAATTAGCCCTGGAGCCAGTAAGTAATTTTCTTTTGAAAACTATTTTTCGATCCGAAGGATAACGAAAGGTCTTTCACTACAAAGCTTTTTCTGTATGTTTGATAACTGCAGGGAAATTAAAATAATTAAAAATTAACATTCCACGATGATTTATTATGATAGAAGAGATATTTCGGGTTTCAATCGTGTACAAAAACAACGAATTTTGCAGACGGTTCGTGAACATAGCAGTTCACTTCTTCAGGGCTGACCTGAAACTGAGGTATCAGGTTATGTTGTTCTTATGTATACTTTATACGATGCCTGAAATTGTTTAGAGTGCCCCACCATGGAGACAGGACGCACCTGATTGGCCAATCAAGTCTTAAATTTTCAGGTGCGTCCTGTCTCCATGGTGATGCGCTCTGGCCAATCACAGGCAACATATAGAGTACATATATATATATATATAAGAAGAAAATAACCTGATACCTCAGTTTCAGGTCAGCCCTGAAGAAGTGAACTGCAGTGTTCACGAAACGTCGTCAAAATTCTTAGTTTTTGTACATGATTGAGACCCGAAAAACCTCTTTAATCATAATGAATCATCGTGAAAGCATTAAATCTATTGTTAAACAACTCTACTAGGAGAGTTTTCTTACTAAAACTAACACCTTTAGTAAACTCCGGACTTCTCAATGTAAGCTACTAACATCTTAAGCTTTTTTTAAAATGGTGCAGGGACGACAAAATTGTCCAAAAACTCTTACAATTGAAAAACAATTTGGAAACATCAAAATCGAAATCAATTTTGCATAAAACAAGTTGGCTTCTCTTAAAAGAAACAATACAACACACCAAATTTGTCTTACACACTGCCTCAAAAAAAAATTAAAACTTCATCTTTTCCTATAAAATAATCTCAGATTTGACATTTGTTCTTCATTGGATCACATATTATTTGACCAATCCCAATGGATTAAATACATAAAATGATTTTAGTCTTATCTACAGGAAACTATTTTGCAGTAGCTTCCTCCAAAATGCCGAAAGAAGAAATCATCAGTAATTGGGAATCCACAATCTATACCCTTCCACCTAAAAAAGCGAATGAAGTACGATGCAGGAAGGCCAACACTTCAAGCCAAGCCCAAATACCCTCCTCAAATTTAACAAAACAGGAAAAAATCGCAATTAAAGAACTCAATCGGAACGAAGAAATTATAATATTACAGGCAGATCAAGGCAACACAACAGAGAAACTTGACAGAAAAACAATATCTAAATTAATACCTACTAATCCCATCCCTCCAAGACATTACGGTCTCCCAAAATTCTACAAAAACATCATTCCACTCAGGCCGATTATCAGCGCAATAAACTCACCTACTTACAAGCTAGCACGCTTCCTCGCCAATAAACTGAATCCTTTTAGAGGAAACTCTGTTACTCACCTCCAAAACTCTTTTGACTTTATCCAAAAGATACAAAAGATTCAAATTTAACTGCAAGACATCATAGTGAATTTCGACGTAACATCTCTCTTTACGAAAGTACCAATGTCTGATACAATTGATATTATTAAATCTTTTGCAGGCTTCCCCTCAAAGCTCATACCTTTGATAGAGCACTGTCTCAATAATACTTACTTCTCTTTTAACAACCAATTAAATGAACAAACCTCAGGAGCAGCAATGGGATCTCCAATCTCACCTGTAATATCCAATATCTTTACGGAACATATAGAAACCAAAATTTTCAATCAATCCAAGCTTTAAAAAAAATGTTCATTAAGCGCAAACAATACCACGCCAAAAGTACCAAAAATAACCTGAAAACCAATTGAAACCTTTGAAATCGCTAGTAATCCTTTAAATTTAATTTATTATCCAAAATTTAATAGAACTATTTTGAAGTTATTGGAAATTTTATTATATTCTTTAAATCCTTAAAAATATTTTAAATCTCTTGGTATGCTTTGAAATACCTAGAAATACCTAAAAATTATTAAAATCCTTTGGAATCTTTTAAGATCTCCTGATATGTTTGAAAATCTTCGAAATCCCGTGAAGTTTTTATCAAATCTGACGAAATTGCATAAAATCTATAGAAATTCTACGGATTTTCTTAAAATTTGTTAAATAAGTTAATTAAGTAATTAAATCATTCGTTTGTAGTTTCTATATTATTTGCATGAACATCATATCATTAACGTATAAATGTCAATTTTTTATTTTTATGTGTGAATCCTCAAAGGTTGTTTTAAACTTAACAGAACTTGTTAATTCAATAACCGGTGTTATTACTTTGTTTGCATTTGTATAATTAGTTGGCACCGTTTGATTATTGCTTTCTGTTATGCTTCAATGTGTAAATTAAATTGTAGTTTTTTATTTATCTTTCTAGTAAACAACCAAAATAGAGATATAATGGACCTTATTTTAGCAGAATAAATTAAGGT
Source organism: Druon quercuslanigerum (assembly GCA_010014905.2). Classification (NCBI taxonomy): domain Eukaryota; kingdom Metazoa; phylum Arthropoda; class Insecta; order Hymenoptera; family Cynipidae; genus Druon; species Druon quercuslanigerum. The sequence continues at coordinate 5,145 of JAAAKG020074151.1, forward strand.
CTATAATAATATCACATTTTTTTATAAAGATATTTATAGGGGAAAATTATTTTTATATTAATTTAGGAACAATACTGTAATCATGAAAAGTATCGATTTTAGCGCGGGTTTTTTACACGTGTCGAACTATTGACACACAACGAAATAAAATAAAAAATTCATCTTCGTTCTAATGTTTGCTAATTAAATGAGGGGATAATTAGAAGCAGAAGGAACAACAATAATTTTAGCTAGATATTAACAAAAAATATCTTCTCAAATATTTCAAATATCAATAATCGAAATATAAATTTTGAATTTTGTGACGCACTTAGTCATATTGACCAAATACTTTATCTTATCTGGACTGTAATAACGTCGAACAGTTTACGTAATTTAATCAGACAGAAATGCGCAAAACTTTTTATGGATGTTTATTCATGTGTTGATTTCCTCAGAAGGTACATATAATACTCGTTTCTAAAAATTAGGAATTCAGTTCTTAAGTATAAAATCACTTTTCTCCAGCTAAGAAATAATTTTCGGTTGTACTGAGTAAGGAAGCGATAAAAAATGAAGTTCTCAATTCCTCTGTTGTCCTTATTTATAATCTGTGAGTATTATGCATATGAGTTAACATTTTAAATAATTTAATACTTTCCTTTTCGCGTAAAAAAGAATTATTTTGAACATTATTATTGCTTTTAAAAAGACATCCTTGAACTGTCTATTCAAACATATTTCTCGTCATGATACCACATACCTGAAAAAGAAATTAAAAATTCTAAAGTGAAATTTTAGACTATTTATTTGGTCATAAGATTTTAAAAAAATTTATTTCTTTTTACTGCGATATACCACATTTAAATTAATTTAAATTAAACAAACTTTAACAAGTAGTAATTTAAGTGTAAGCTTGTTCACTGAATTATTATTATTATTAATTATTATTTATTTCCTTTCTGAAAGATTCCTACTTAGGCATTTCAATTTCCTTTGCCAAAATGTGTTGACAATATCAAAACAACAAAATATCTTTTCTAACAAAAATCCATCCTTTTCGATTCCTCGAAGAACTTTTGTAACATAACTTTCAACAAAACTAAAAAAATGAATATTTAAGAAACCTGTTAAAATTCCTTTCTAGAAATTTTGTTGAACAAGATTCAAATTAAAAGAGTCATTTCCTTACAATAAAAAATACCCTTTCCGTTTCCTTAAGCAATTTTTGTTTTATAACTTGTAAAAAAAGTAGCAAAAAAATTTGAATTCGAGAAAAACACAAAAATTCATTCGTTGAACTTTTTTCAGCAAGATTAAAATAACACAAAACTTTTTATAAAGACAAAAATTACGCTCTTTGATTCCTTTCAGAATTTCTGTTACATACCTTGTAACAAAACTAAAACATTTCAACACCCCAGAAACCCAGAAAACTCTCTTTATTTAAAACTTGTTAGCAATATTTAAAGAAAAAACACCTCTTCTAATAAAAAAAGACACCCCTTTTTCGACTCTCTTAAGAAATTTAGTTATGCAAAATCTAAAAAAAGTATCAATAACCTGAACATTCGCGAAACAAAGCATATTTGCTTTGTATAGTATTAATTTCTAAAATTTAAATAACAAGACACAACTTGTAACAACAAAAGTCAACCTTTTCGATTCCTTTTAGGATTTATGTTACATAACTTGCAGCAAAACAAACCGAAAGAAACTGAACAATTACGCAACCGAGCAAAATTTCTTTCTGGAACATTCGTTTTCAAGATTTAAATAACCAATTACATTTTCCAATAAAAAAGTCACTATTTCGGTTCTGCTCAGAATATCTGTTACTCAACTTGTAACAACAATACCAAACAAATCTCAACACTCGCAGAACTCAGAAAACTTTCTTTTTTGATCATTTTTTAGCAGGATTAAATAATGCAACAGCTTTTCTGAGAACATACAGTAGGGGCTCATATTATTAGAGCCATACAAAAAACTGTTTTTTTTTTAGTTTAGGATGAAATAAACCAAGATAAAAATATTCAAATATGATGATTCAATTTACTTATTCAGTATACACTATATTTGAATCTAAATACGAACTTACATTATAAAAACTTAAAAATAAATTTGAAAAAAAATTAGTATTTGGTGACACTACCCTTTGCAGCAATTACAGCTTTAACTCGTCTGGACATACTTTCAATGCATTTTGAGAAATTTTCTTTAATGGATTCAGCTCTGTGCCATACTTCTAGCAAACCCTGTATTAATTGAGATTTGTTGGTGATACTTTCCATGGAAATTTCTCACTTCATCAGCTCCCAGATGTTCTCAAGAGGGTTGAGGTCTGGGGGATTTCCAGGCCAGCTCAGAACCTTTTTTTCTTTTCTTAGCAAGAAAGTCACCTTTTTTGCTTTATGACAGGGCGCAGAATGGTGCATAAAAATAAAGTCGCCATGCGGAAATCAATCCTGAACCTGGGGCAGCAACCTGGTTTCGTGAACCTTGATGTATTAGGCCTGTTGATTACAGACTATAGCATGATGCTAAGAGGATGCTTTACTCGCTAAAAGATGCAGTTCTCTTGGAATTTTTCACCAGCCCTTCTTCTTACAAATTGTGACTTGTCCATTAAAATTTGAATAGTAGATTCGTCAGGAAAGCAATTTACGGAATACTCAGCATGAACGACTAGCTCTCACTTTATTCCAGTCATCGGCAGTCCAGTTTTGGTGCTCTTTTGCCCATAGTAGACACTTTTGTTTCATAGTTGGGGTCAAACAAGGCTTTTTAGCTGGCCGGCGAAAGGTGCAGCCCAAGTCCTTGATGCACTGTCGAACTGTAGCTTGGAAAATGTTGACACCAGATTCTTGAAGTTTTTCTGCGTGAAGCGCACGAGAAGCTCTTCTATTCTCCACAAAAATTTCCCTTATTTTTCTCATGTCACGTGGTGTTGTCATTTTTTTCTGCTGCACTTGCTGACACATTTCGGCTCCAAAGGGATTTTTGCGTCAAGCTTTTCCTTAATTCTGTCGACTGATGCACGTGACACGTTGCTAATTGACGCAATTTTGCGATGCGAGTGCTTTGTATGCTGCAATAATGTTTTTATTTCATAAATTTTGCTTGGGGAAAAGTGGTTCGCTTTTCTCGTTTTGATAAAAACTCTGCAAACAAAAATAATTATAATAGTGAACAAACTAAATTATTTCGAAGCAAAATATTTAAAAATGTACTTCCTAAGCACATAACCTTACTGTAAACACAAAAAGAAACTTTATTTGAAAGCTACACATCATATATTTCAAAAATACTTACCCGAACAACACGGCTGGTAGATGTCAACTGCTGTGAAACAAGTAACTACCTATGACAAAAGAAGGTCTACGTAACAAACTACGCTACTACGATTTTGCCAAATAAAAATGTATAATCTGCAAATATGCTTACTTCATAATAGTAATGAAAAAAATTGCTGGAAATAAGTTTTGAAATTAAATAAATCAGTTTAATTGAGAAATTCAGTATTTTAGAATGTGGCTCTAATAATATGAGCCACTACTGTAAATCATTCTTGCTAACAGAAGATTGAAAAATTTGAAAATCAGCAAACTTGCTTTTTTAAAATTTTTGTCAGCAAGCCTAACATGAGATACCTTTACAAAGAAAAAAGTGATCACATCTTTTCTAACAACGAAAATCAGGTTTTTGTTACTTTCGTGAAAAGTTATTTAATAACATTTCTGGAAGGAATTACGAAAAGGAACTTTTGTTGTTATAAAATTTGTTTTGTTACTTATATCTTAGTAACGAATTTTTTACAAAGAAGTCTTGCTGAATTTCGCAAATGTTCAGCTTTTTGTTACTTTAGTTACAAGTTATGTAACAGAAACTCTGAGACAAAGGTTATTTTATTAGTTTGATGTTGTTAATAAATATACAAATGGTCTCGCTCCTCATTGATTGATTATGTCCAGCTTTGAAGCTGTTTTGTGTCTTATATAAGCTTCGTTCAGCTTTTATCAATAATTTTAGGAGTTAATTTGGAAATTTTCTTACACAAACCTAATTTTTATGATTAGCAGGTTTTCCTGTCAATAATTTGGGCCGTAAAGTAGAAATAATGGAGCCTATTAACTCTGCTCTCTTAAGACGATACAGTTCAGTTTGCTATGTAAACGGTAAACGTGCCGGTGCTGAGAGGGATGGATTAATAGCAGCTTATCATAAATTACAAACAAAAATAAAAGATACAGCGAATACTAAAAAAAGAACAGCACATGATTTAATGACGCCGATGTGCCTGCAGAATAGTACTATTAAATCATTATCGCAAGATTTGGTTAATAACGTCTGCATTTCTAAAAAGCAATCATCACAAATTGTTCTCGATCTTGTTAAAGATATTTGTGACACGATTTTGACACTGTAAGTTTCTTGAGAATTCAGCCGTGTCTTCAAAATTAAAACTTACAATATCTAATTTTTGAGGTTAACAATTTATTTTTTATTATAAATCTAACAACAACAAAATTATGTTTGTTCAGGATTATAGGTGGAGGTCCAGGAATCGAGCTCGCCATTGGCAACCATTATTGAGGAACAACCTTGAAGTGAACAGTTAAAAAAGTAAACTGTTCAAATATATTTATTGTTGTAAATGTGAAATAAAGATTCTTAAATATATTTTCTGCAATTATTTAAATGTTAACGAGGTTTTGATTTTACAACGCGAGAAAGCCATGAGTTTTTCAACTGTGAAAGAAGAGGGGCAGGGATATTTAAAAAATTCATTAAAGAGACAAACATTTTTTTCAATAATATGTGTAGGTCAAGCCTACCACGGTGGGATCTCAATCTTAAATATTATTTGTAAAAAATAAGAAGCTTTTGAATGCTGAAGTGTTCGAAAATTCAGAATTAGAAAAGTCGGAGGGATTTCAAAGGAAAATGTTTTAACATTTGTTAGAAAGCATAATGACCCAAAAAAATTTTTAATGCTTGTCATCAGAATTTTTGTCATTATTTTTTAATTCTGCTCAAATAAATCTACGTAGTTAACTTTTGGGAAAAAAAGTTTAGAAATACTTTAGATATTTAATTATCATTTAATTAATCAATTGTAAAAATAAAGTTAACCGCTCGAATATTTAGAAAATTTATTTCTGAGTCTGAATAATTTACGTTCAACTCATTGCCAAATCTAGAATTTTTAAATAAAAATTAGGAGTAATTATTATGTAAAGATAAAGCTTTCCTCTTTATATTGATGCCAAAAGTTTAAACAACTGTTATATAATTAGCGAGTAATCATAAAAAAAAAGATCACTCGTGGAGTGGAAATTTTTGCGAAGCTAAAGGTACCAGACTTTTAGTTCGAATTAATTTTTAATCTGATGTCATAAAACACTTTACTGTAATAAAATTATACAACTTATATCAATCTTTCCTTTGATACTAATAATAAGCGAATAAGTTCTTGCAATTTATCATGAAGAAAAATTAATATTTAGATTCTGAAAAATTGAAAAGTAGTTGATAACAAATCAACGCAAGAAACGGAATCTCGTATTTATTGATTTGCGACAATTTCTATTACACAATCAAACATTATTCACGATTGCCGAGTAATTTAATAATATTTTTTTTCTTGTTCGAAATTGAAAGAGGAAAGCTTGCTCTTTATTTTATGTCGTTTACAACTTTTAGGAAAAAATTTAAACGTAGAATCGACGTTTTGGCACCATATTTTGGGCTTTTAGAAGGAAAAATGAGATCGCAAAACAGCGGAGCATATCACGCCAAAAGATGCTTTGCTTTTCAGCATTAGTTAAAAACTAAGAAAAATGAAGTTATCTAAAAATTTATATTTTTAGAAAATATAATAAATTTCATATTTTTTAGAAATTGATAGAACAGTCAGTCCGTTAAAGAAATTGAATTAACAAAATTCCTCCTTTTCTCGTGGTTTTCCTAGAAAGCAATTAGGTTAAAAATATTTTAAAGAAAGGTTAGAAGGCTCATTAAATTCTGAGCGAATTGAGCACTGCTTGAAGTATTTTTGATAAATAAACTGGGTTTGCACCAATTTTCGATTCTCAACTTTCACCATCCACGACATAACGAAATATTTGCTGATTCTAGAATTATCATGAAAAATGTGGAAGCGAGACCAGGACGAAAGTTTCTTCTTAAACTTTAATTAAGTGAAGTTTGAATTTTTTCATTCACAAACTTTGAAGCATAATGGAAAATGAAATTTGAAAATAGAAAAGAGTGCACTTATTACAAAATATTATTAAATTTAGAAATTATAATTACCCTGAAATATTACGTATTGTTAATATTATTATTAATAAATTTTGAATTGTAAATTGTCAAAAATAAGTACCCTTAAACTTTGAAAGTTGGTGTTTTTGGGGGATAAGTATCTCGTCGTACTCTCAGGGATAGATCTTATCGTCGAGCTATAAGGAGCTGTTTAACAAGTTGAACTGATAAGAGTACAGAAATGGTGTTCGAATGATGCGACCCTCGGGTATCGGAAATTTGTCTGGTACAATTATAAAGGTATTTTCTTTCCCTTAAAACTTGAACTTGGTGATTTTGTTTGTAAGGTGCTTATCATTTCCGATTCACAACTCTTTGTTTATTGAAATTGTCTGTTTGTATTCGTCAATACAATTTTATTCTATTAGATTCATCGATGGGCCACTATAAACTAATAGTTTTAATAGTTTAGTTGCTCCGTGTAATTTTCCTCTGGTAGAATAAAAACTTCCAGATATTATTAATACCCTGTTTCCGATTCCATTTCCGTTTCTTCGATATCTTCCTCTTCCGTTTCTTCTTCAAAAGAATTCACAAAATTCGGAGGTCCACTTCCCGAGGCTTTCATATGGAAATTATTCTGTTTGGAGAAACACTGATTTTCAGTGCGTCCTGGGATTTTATAGTGACTACAAAATATCTGGATTATCTTCTGCAAAGGTATGCTGTGATATGGAGGATTGTTTAGTAAAGGATATTTTCCCGTTGGGGCTGAAGCGTGTTTTAGGATTCGCGTATTTTACTTCTTTCTGCTAACCAGACTTCGTACTCGATTGCCATTTGTTGAGCTTCTACAACATCGCTGGAATTTTTGCTTGAAACTCGATCTGAAAGTTCTCCTCTTAAATGCATTATGTATTTTCTAATCTTCATATGGTTCGGTACAATGAAATACTCATGTACGCGTATACTCCGTAGCGAGGTCAGCCCTCTATTCAGTGACTATTTTCGAATTTGAATTCACTATTTGAAGCGAAAGTGCTACAACTTTAGCCAAATATTGTGAAACAATCTATACCATAGTATTTAGTACTCGTCCCGCCCAGATTTTTTTTCCGTGTGGAAGAAAAAGGTACGTCATGAGAATCAGAAACAATTACTCAAAATTTGTGATAGCACATTTTATTGAAACCAAGTATGAGGCAACTACTATCATTAAGTAATTCATAGAAATGAATAAGACGCTGTTGATCAAAACACCAGTCGATAAAAATAGATCAAGGAAGAGAGTATTCAAATACAGGTTTACAGGACTATTTAAAGGACTAATAAATTAAAATGCAGTAGACAGCTGCATATTCGAACCAGCAGAATGGTGTGGCTGAACAAAAAAATAAATCACTGCTAGAACTGGCGAGAAGCATGCTCTTAGCTGCGCACTAGCAGAAAAAGCACTGAAAACAGAAAATTTTCTGCAAAATGGATTACCTACACGAACAATAGGAAGGGTACCGTAAGAGGTATGGCACAGTAGAAAACTGAACGTTGGAAGCAGGCACGTATTTCACTGTTGCATACGTACAAATCCGAAAGGAAAAACGTTGGAAGTTAGACGAAAAAGCAGATAACTTAATATTTGTTGGATACTCGTAAGAGACAAAAAAGCCTTTCAACTGATTGACAAAAGAACTGAAGGAACTGAATGAACATTCGATTAGACATGAGACATCGTGCTAAAACCGAAGGACGCAAATATAGTCTCCTGTGTTCGGAAACAACATTCAAAGTGCTGCTCGCATTTTCAGGTGAATAGGATCTTGTTATTAAACATTGCGATGACAAAACAGCTTTCCTAAATTAGAAATTGAACGAAACTATCTACATGAGACAGCCAGAAGTATACGAGAAGATATGGAAATATCTCCTTTATAGAGATTACAAAATTATTTTGGTCATACGTTCAATATATGTATATATGTTTATTCAAGTAATTAAATAAATAAATAGACGTACCGACCCATCTTTGGATCTTCTTCAGGATAATAACATCATTACAAAAGTTTCTTTAAAAAAACATATATTTTTGATAAAATTTAATTTTTACATTTAATAATACGCTTTCACATCAAATAAATTGAGTATATAATTTAAATCTTTACCTGAAACAAATCGTTCGATGACATTGAAAACACGAACAAAACCAGTTCTCAAACAGAACTATTTAAACATATTTTTCTGTCTAAAAATTTTTTTAACTCATTATTGTCGGAGAAAAAAAATTATAACAGTACAATATTATGAACAGAACCAGGACATTTTGAGAAAACATACTAATCACAGAGAAGGTAATATGACGTCACATTTGATTATATAATTAGATATTGAGAAATTGTATTCATTATAACTAAAGTCACAGTATGCGCTAAAATCTTTGAATTTGAAAAAACAAATCAATTTAAGAAGCATTGGCAATCATTAATGTGCATTCTTTTCGTTTGTAGATTAACGCACAAATTATTGTACTTTTTAATAAAGATGGACTCTATAATCTTTCTTTTATATGTGATAATTTCATTTGCGAAAATTCTAATGTTTTTAAAATCAAAATAGAAATCATGATCAAAGGACCAAGCATGTTGAGATAGGCCCGTGTTGTTATGTTATGTTTTACCGATTGAAATCTAGAGTATCGATTGTAACTAAAGCTTATGCTCTTCTTAAAGTTCATAAACCTAATTTAAAATGGAGATTAATAGAGTCATTCATTGGTTCTCCAACATATAAATTATCGTTATATTTAGCCAAAATTATTAAACCCGTTCAAGCTACTACAGATTCATTTTTAAAAGATAGTTGAAATTTTGGAGAAAAAATAAAACACGTAAAAATTCCTTCTTCCCATTCCATGGTGTCTCGGGATGTGGTGTCCATGTTTGACAATATACCTCTAGATATGGCGATGGAATGTGTAGAAGAAAAATTAAATCTATATAGAAATTTAACCAAAATTTCAAAAAATGAAATACTTATCGCGGTTAGAACAGTTTTCAACAACACAGATTTTTCTTTTAATAAATGAAATTACAAACAAACATCAGGCTGCCCAATGGGGTCTCCATTATCTCCAGTCATATCGAATATATTAAAAGACATAGAATCTAGAGCGTTGTAATTAATATAATTTAAGCCACTGTTTTTTAAACGTTATGTAGATGATGTTTTTGTTATAATTCCTACTAAAAAAATTCAAGAATTTGTCAACGTTTTTAACAGCATCAATGAATCGGTCCAATTTACTTATGAGATTGAGGAAAGCAACACTCTAAACTACCTTGATTTGTCAGTGATAACAAAAGATGATGGACTAATTTTTATAAACTGGTATAAAAAACCAACCCTTTCTGGCCAGTATTTAAATTACAACTCACACCATTCTTTTGAAAAAAAATAGGACTAATACAAAATTTCATTGACAGAGAAATAAAACTTAGTGATGTTCAGTTCAGAAAATACAATATTAAACAAATGAAAGAAACTTTAATTGTCAGCAATTATTCATAACCCCTTATAAATAGTTTAATTAAAAAAAAACACATGACATTTATAACAATTTTAGTAAAAGTAAAAAGTCAAAATGGTTAAAAACAATAAAAGTTCAATTCTTCCGTGCATACAAGGTTTATCAGAAAGAATTAGAAGTTCTCTTAAAAAATGTAGTATAAACGTAAGTTATAAAAATAATAATAAATTAGAGAATTTGTACACACAAAAAAAAATCTAGAGTCAATAGGAAATTTATCGGGTGCTGTGTATCTCATAAAATGTAAAATGTGTTCTAAGATTGACATAGGTGAAACTAGTAGAAGACATAAAACACGAATATCTGAACACAAAAGAGATTGTATAATCTATAATAACAACACGGGCCTATCTCAACATGATTGGTCCTTTGATCGTGATTTCGATTTTGATTCTAAAAACATCAGAATTTTAGTAAACGAAATTATCGCATATAAAAGAAAGATTATAGAATCCATCTTCATTAAAAAGTACAATAATTTGTGCGTTAATCTACAAACAGAAAGAATGGGCATTATTGATGTTTATCAGTGCTTATTAAATTGATTTGTTTTTTCAAATTCAAAGATTGTGGCGCATGCTGTGACTTTAGTTATAATGAATACAATTGCTCAATATCTAATTGTATAATCAAATGTGACGTCATATCACCTTCTCTGTGCTAAGTATGTATTTTTTCTCAAAATGTCGTCATGGTTCAGTTCACAATATTGTACTGTTATAATCTTTCTTTCTCTGACCATAATGACTTTAAAAAATTTGTAGACAAAAAAATATTTTTAAATAGTTCTCTTTGAAAACTGGTTTTGTTTGTGTTTTCAATTTCATCGAACGATCTGTTTCAGATACGATTTAAATTATATACTCAATTTGTTATATGTTAATATTTGTTAATATGTTTTTACAGACACTTTTGGAATGATGTTATTATCTTGAAGAAGATCCAAAGACGGGTCAAATCGTCGATTCATTTATATAATGACTTGAATAAACATATATACATATATTGAACGTATGACATAAATAGTTTCTTAATCTCTATAAAGGAGATATTCCCATATCAATATAACGTTCAAAGAATCGTAAAAAATTTAAGATTTCTGTCTGGAATTTTTGAAATCCTACACGAGAAGAGTAAGGAATAGTATGCAAACTCAACAAAGAACTCTATGCACTAAAAACAGCCGCGAAAATTTAAATAATATTTTGTGCAACTGTGATTTTTTGCAAAGTAAAGTAGATCCGGGTCTCTCTGTGAAGAAAATTGAAAAAGAAGAAATTGATACCATTGTTTACGTAGACGATTTTCTGATTGGTCGAAGAAAAATTAAAGGAATCGATGAAACATCTGATTTTTCAACAACTAAATTCAACTTATTGGATCTAGGAATTTTAGAAAGATATCTTCGCATCGAAGTAAGAAAAAATGGACAATACTAAGTCAACACAATAAGCAACTCACAAGCGCAGACTGATAGGAGTTAAAAAGGATTTGACGATGCATAAAGGGGGTCAGGGAATATGACCTGGCACTAGGTCGCGCTAACAGAAGCATGTCAAGAAGCCTTATGAATTCGCAGATTTCTGCAGGATTTCTCATGTAAAAAACAGCAGACAGTATTCACCTATGAGGACAACCAAAAATGTTTGAATATGATTTGTAACGAAAAGTTTAGCCATACAACGAAGCACATAAATGCAAAGTTTCATTTCGTTGAGGATCTGAAATCCTATAAACAAAATTGAACTAAATGATAAAGGAGATATTTCGGGTATCAATCGTGTAAAAAACTAGGAATTTTGCCGACGTTTCGTAAACATTGCAGTTCACTTCTTCAGGGCTGACCTGAAACTGAAGTATCAGGTTATGTTGTTCTTATGTATACTCTTTACGATATATGTGATTAGCCAGAGCGCCCCACCATGACGACAGGACGCATCTGATTGGCCAATTAAGTCTTATTTAAAAAATCCGGGAGGACGAAAAGCCAAATCGGATGGGTATTATAACCGTTGTCCCTGTTGATGTTATCAGGGTGCTTTAAGATTTCGATTCCTTCTCTATGTTTCCTTGGAAAAATATTGTGTGTTTTAGCAATGACGGTTGTTTTATCAAATAAAATTTTATGTCCTGTTTCGATATGATGTTCAGCTAGTGCTGATTGCGTGAAATG
>JAAAKG020074162.1:0-17143 GCA_010014905.2 Druon quercuslanigerum
ATATTTTGATGCATTTTGCGGTTATGTTTGGTATTTGTGTTGAAAATGTTTGGTTGGAAATAAACAGAATATATTTCTATTTAATTTTTTTTTATTAAACATAGCATCAAATAACCGAAAAGGATGTAGAAAAGGTAAATACTATAAAATTACATTCTAATTTGTGACGTGAGGAGGTAAAATATTTAATTTCAATAAAAATAAGTTTGTTTTATATTTTTTATCATATAAAAAATAAGGTAATTTCGATGAATTTTTTATTACAGAAATGTTTACAGAGTTCAAGAGAAAAATTGAAAATAAATGTACCGGAAAATTTAGTTTTAGTGAATTGCAAAAAAATTTTGATGCCCGTCACTTGCCTTGTGAAATGTGGAGTTACTCCATAATGAAGAATATAGTATTCGGTTTACAGAAACATGAAGTTGATTACACTATAAGAAGAAGAATTCCTATATATCCTAATTTTCACATTGATATTTAATTTGATGATGAATTGATGCCATTATCGAAATATATTAAAATAAATAGTTTTCTGCTTTGCTGAAAACTGTCAACGAATTTCCATTGATGAAGAAACGCGAAAATTAAATAAGACAAAACAAAAACACGTGGATCAAAATTCAAACGTCTGCTAGACTATATCGACAACGCGCATGACAACAATTTAGAAACGTTCTTACGCTTTGTAAACTGGTGATAATTCTTGGAGGTGTTTTTTTCACCTCTGCCGGCCAAACGCATAGGGAGATTACCACTCCTTACTATTACTTTGTGGAGTACATTAATCTAAAGAAGGTTTTAAGTCTGCTTAAGTATTCGATACATCAATGGAAGATCTGTGGAGATCTAAAAATTTGAACTATACTGTTAGGGCACCAATCAGGTTCCACCAAATATCCCTGATTTTTGTGCTTGTGGAATAGTAGAGATCGCGAGCATCACTTCACGGAAAAAAATTGCAAGAAAGGTTATCTCTTGAACCTGGTTCAAACAATATATTATACGAGCCATTGGTCGGGCCTACAAAAATTCTTTTTCCTCCTCTTCATATCAAAGTTGGCTTGATGAAAGAGTTTGTTAAATTACTAGACAAAGAAGGAGAATGTTTTACATATCTAGGAAGCAAGTTTCCAGGTTTATCCGACGCCAAAGTAAAGGAAGGAGTTTTTGACGGGCCTCAAATTCGGCAAATGTTCAAAGACAGTGAATTTAGTAAACATATGAATGACACCGAAAAAGCTGCTTGGCTTAGCTTTAAAAAAGTTTTAGAGAATTTTTTAGAAAACGAGAAAAGTAACGACTACAGAGAATTAGTAGAAATATGGTTCAGAAACACCATGAACAAGGTTGTTTGATGAACTTAAAACTGCAATTTCTTCACTCACATTTAGATTAATTTCCTGAAAATCTTGGCGATAAAAGCGAAGAACAGGGTGAATGCTTCCATCAAGACATCAAAGAAATCGAGCATCGTTATCAGGGACGATGGGATGAGCATATGGTGGCAAATTTTTTCTGGATGTTGAAAAGAGATGTTGAACGCAGAGGAAAAAACGCAAAAGAAAACCATTACGTAGAACTTTATTAGAAAAATGAATTAGAAAACATAAAGAAAGCTGAATTCATTAGATTTAGATTTCGTACGCATGGTTCCCATTTTTATAACGACTACTTTTTTCAGATTTTTCTCAATTTCTAAAAAGTTTCTAACAGTTAGAAAAGAAATAAGGCACTATAGAGTTTTTTAAGGTAAAAAACCTTGAGATGAATAAAAATTAAATGCATTTTGACGGCTCCTATTGACAAAACTGTATCTAAATCATCAAATTTTGTTGCACAGGTTCATAATTTCCGTAAAGTCAGAAGCTTTTGTTAGTTTTTCACGGGTTCCCCTAGGCTAGGAGAAAATATGTGGCAGTGCAAAGTAATTTTGAGTACAAATATTAATTTACCAACTCAAAATGTATAAAGATAGTGTATTTTTCATCATCTGGTCACGTAAAAAAAAGTTGAAGGAACCCAGAATACTCTAGATTTTACGTATTTCCTCTATGCTAGGGGGAAATTTTGAGGTCGGATTCGGATTCAGCGGCCTAAAATACATAAGGATACACTGGTCAGGTGCAAAGTACTTTTTTTGTTGCAAAATTAAATAAAATTTTATATTTGATTTAATTTTTTTAATTAAAATGTACTGAATTTTCTGTTACCACTGTGGATTCTTTTTGTGAAAGTAAAAGTTTTCCAAAATCAAACTGTAGCAAAATACAAAAATGTCCAAAACATTGTATTTAAATAATTTTTCAAATATTTTTTTTAAATTGTCTTCAATTATTCTATAAGAAATGTGCTTAAATTATGTAAAGTTTTTTTTTGACGTCTCACGACATTTTTGCCATCTATATTTTTTCTCTGAATTTATATGAGGGTCACTAAAAGCAATGCAAGTCGATTTGGGGAAGGGCAAGTTTCGTAAAATCTTAATGTTTCTTATGGATTAACAAAATAGTTTCACTTACAATCAAAAAATATGAATTCTTAACAAAAAATGTACTAGTTGATACTTTAGCCAAGAAAATATTTGGATTTAAAAAAAAAGCACTTGACTTCAACTAAATGAGAGGAATTTCTAAATAAATTGATAAATTTTGAAATTAAAAAAGCGATTTTAAAATACGAATATTCGTCTTAATTTAAATTTCAAACAAAAATATTTATTTTCAAGTCAAGGAGACGATCATTCTGCAAAACAGTGGAATTTTCAACAAAATAATTGAATTTGGAACCAAAAAGATGCTTTTACAAATAAGAAGATTAATTTTATATTATTAAAAAGGCACATTTTAAAAAAATGTAATGCTTAAATGAAAACTGTATAAAAAGGTCTCTTTTATATCGCAGTATTTATATTCGTCTTCATATTCTGAATTTTCTACTTAATAAAGTATAGTTAAAGATTAAGTTTCTCAAAGCTCTGTAGGCTTTGAGGTACACATTCTCAGCGTGACACTCGCGCTGCTGCGTGCTCAGTTTTTGAAGGACATTTGTAAACAGGTTTTGTTCAATCTCCTTTTTCGTAACTTTGGTTGTTTTTCCACAAATTTTTTTATATATTTTTTATTTTCAATATTAGTTTTCACTAATAAAACAAAAAGTACGCGTCCTATCAAGAAGTGATTCTTAACGCAATTGTACATCTTTTTTGGGATCGCAACTTTTTGATTCAACTTTTTTCGTATCCCGCATAGTTTGACCACAAAATGGAATTTTTGATTATTTTTTCTGCAATGAAAATTTGAATTTTCGATTTTCCAAGAAAATCCAAAAAGTATTTATGATAATCTTGTAGGGCTTTCGCAAAGCAATGTTTTTCTTCTCTTGCCTTTTTTTTATATCGTGCGTTGTTGGGCTCAAAATTTTGATTTTCGATTCATTTTAAAAATTTTGAAAATGCTTTAACTCTGAGAATATTCTTTCTATCCTACCTAAAAAAAGTGTGCCAAAGATCGATTTGATTCGTTCAATTTTTCGAGAGTTACCGTGTTTACGGACGGACGGACAGACAGACAGGTTCCATCGTAAAAACTTGATTTTTGAATTCCGGAGGTCTCGAATCGTGGAGATTCGTTGAAAAACTGTGGCGTCAAATTTCGGAAAATTCTAATACTTTTTCAATCATAAATAACAAGAATGTAAAAAAACAAATATTCAATAAAAAAGTTTAATTGTCTATTAATTAGTTAAATTTTTTTCCAGGCTGTTAAGTTTTTAACAAAAAATTTAATTCTCTACTGAACTATTGAATTTTTAATCAAATAAAAGAATGTTTTAAAAATGCATATACTTTTTACTAAATAGCTGAAATTTCAACCAAGGAGATTAATTTTCAACCAAAAAAGACAGATGTTCAAATAAAAAGTTGAATTTCTACCAATTAATTTAATTTTTGACTTAACTGATAAATTTACAATAAGAGAGTTAATTTTTGAACCAAAAAGATGGATTTTTATTTTAAAAAACCTAGAAATAATTTTTTACCAAAAAGATTATGTTCTTATCGAAATTGATTTTCTACAAAACTGTTAAATTTTGAACAAAAAAGTTTAAGTTAAATTTAAATCATCATTATTTACAACTAAAGATATGGATTTTTAACTAAACAGTTGGATATTTTACCCGAAAATGTGAACTTTTAACCAAAAAGTTAATTGATTATAACAGAAACAAATGAACTTTTAACCAGATAGTTGGATTTTTAATAAGAAAATATGAAATATGTACAAAAAGAGGGGAATTTTAAAGCCAAAAAAAGCAAAAGTTGAGGTAACTTAAATTTGCAAGATAAAAATACGAATTTTTAACAAAACAATTGATATTATACGAAATAACTTATCATCATTAATCTATGTTATAATTTAGTTTTAAAATGACTTATTAACAAAGTTGTTAAATTTTTAACGAGAAAACTTAAACATACTTTGAAGTGACGCAGGAAATTTTTTTCCTCAACTCAGAAATACGCAGACCACGAAATTCTTCCATAATTCATTTTTAAGACCCTGGTCTTTTACACAATCATGCCCGATGTAAAATAAAAGCAGACACTCATTCTCGCCTGAAACACGTTTTTACCATTTAAAACCAGTTTAGTCTTTACTGATTTATTTTAATCATATTGAGTAAATGAAATTTGTCCACTCTAATAAGCTGCGAAGTGTCTGAATTAAAAACTATTTTGTCTTTCATCTTTTTAAAAATGCCAATAAATCAATTTTCAGAGACACAAAAAAGTCAGAATTTGACTATGATCCTTTGTAAAATTTTTTTTCACAATTTTAAGAGTTTAAAAAAAAATTTCCAGTATATTTTACCTTTACCCTTAACTGCCATACTATCTGTATGAAACTATCTCTGTGAATCTAAATGGAAGGGGTACACTGGGTCAGATGGACCCATCACTAACCTCGAGTGCTTACAGCAACCGCAGAATGCATTTTTTCCGTCTGTAAAAATTCATGTGTTCTGTTTAATTCTTTAAAATTAGGAGCGAAAAGATTACAAATAGGTATAAATAAACTAAAATGGGTTAAATAATTAAAATTGGCAGAACAAGTTTAAAAAAATGCCGTTTTTTACACAAAATTAAAGAACTTTTTCAATTTTTATCATTTTTGCACCAAAATCGAATTGCTTACTCTTGCATTGACACACATTTAGACAAAAATAAACGTAATAGTGTTAAATTTAAAAATGTATCAATTTTAGCTAAAAGGTGTTTTATATTTGAAAAAAATTGAAATTACGCATTTCATAATTTTTTTATTCCATGCCTTTTGTTTTGGCGTTTGAATGAAAAATATTGCGAACAAATTTCCCTGCGTTATTTTGACCCGTAATAAGAGTTAAATTCCAAAAATTATCCTCATTTCTTTGTCTTAAACCTCTACACTCTGGCCTTTTATAATATTGGTTTATCTCGAAAAGTTTGGAATTATTCGATTTTGAAACAAATGAAAAAAAAAATATTTCAGATCAACATAAAGCACTCTTTTTCGAGTAGTATTAAAAACAATAAGTACAAAAAAAATGATTTTCTAAATTAAGAAGTAAATTTTTATTTGCTCATTATTATTTTTAAATTCAAAATGACAATAGATCTGCTTCTCGAAGTTTAAAGTATGAAAATTAAAAGTTCATTGTGATCACTCTTTATAATAAAATATGAAAAAAAGCAATCATAAGAATAAAATTCTTATTTTATTGTTTTTTGGCACGCATTGTTTGTATAATATTTGCACAAGCCGATTCGGATTTATCATCATTTCAAAGATTTCAAGGTATTTTAAAAAAATATTAAAAAATTTAATAGGATTGCAATGAATTCCCCAAAGTTTATCAGCCTTTTAAAGTTTTTTTAGGATTTAAAAGATTTTTATGGGATTTTTATGGGATTTTAATAGATATAAAAAATTTTATATTTCTATACATTTTAAAGGATTTCATAATCATCATAAATTTGAAGAGATTTACAAATATTTGAGGGGATATCACTAAAACTGCCATGCGGTTTTAAACAATTTCCTTGAATTTTGAAATGTTTGGAAGGATTTCATATAGGGTTTATAAAATTTGAAGACATTTTTACAGTTTAAAAGGGCTTTTAGAAATTGTCAAAATATTTCAAAACGATTTTTAATACTTGATACGGTTTCCGCGGATTTTAATAATTAGAGGATTTCATAGTAGTTTAAATATTTCAAGGAATTTCAAGGAATATTATTAAGAGCATTAAAAAATTTTAAGATTCCAAAGGATTCGAAATATCTTAGGGTATTTTAAAAGATTCCTAGAAATTTTGAATAGAATTCAAATAAATTGAAGTGATTTCAATGGATTTGAAAAGGATTTCTCTTAAAAGACTTTATGAGGTTCTAAATATTTTACGGGATTTTAAGAAATATTATCAATACATCAATTGTTTTCAAAAGATTTTTAATAATTTAGGATATTTTAAAAGATTTCCAATACGTTGACAGGATTTCAAAGGATTTGACATATTTTAGGTAACTTTCAAAGATGCCAAAGAATTTTCAATATATTTCAATAAATTAAAGGGATTTTATCAAATTTTAGGGCATTTTAGGATGTTTCAAAGAATTTTTAAGAACTTTGAAAACTGTCAAGGGTTCTCAAAATACTTTAAAGGATTTTAAATATTTTAGGTTATTTTAAAAGATTCCAAGGAATTTTCAAGAAATTTCAACAGGTTGAAAGCACTTTAAGAAATTTTTAAAATATTTTTGGATATGTTTCAAGATTACAAGGATTTTCTATATATTTCAATAAATTAAAAAGATTTTATTGAATTTCAAAGATTTTGGGATCCTTTAAAAGAGTATTTAAATTTCATTAAAAAACCTTTTCTTCTATAAAATTTTCAAATTTAGTTCGGATCAAGTGATTAATTATTGCCAGTCCCCAAGAAACCATTTTTCTACACTTATTTATTAATAAAAAATTCAATCAATTTTAAAAATTTGCGTTGCTATTAATGATCCTTTTTTGATAAATGCTTTACGTTTTTCTAGCTATTTTTAAATGAATCTGAGTATTTGTTTCTAAACCCCTGCACCTCAAAAGTCATAAATTTTTTTTTTCAAAAATCTGTAATGACATTTTAAATTAGAACTTTTTAAAAATAATTTTCTTCTGAAAATCAATTTTCCCCACTGTACAGTGGTAATTAATAAAGGCGATGAAAGAGCCTACCTTCTTCGAGATAATGTGGAATGTGAAATTTTCAATTGTGCCATTTGCTAATGCTATTTGTTAATAAGAATAATAATTGTTAAATTTTCGCCTAATGTGAAAACAGAGTATAAAAAGCATTTACTCAAGTAAAAAATATTAAGAGTTATGTATTTATTTAAACAAATATTTATAACAATTATTGAACAATTAACCAACTGTTTACCATTACGGAATTTTCCGTATGACTTTTCCAACTCGTTCAGGGCAAATGTTAAAAAAATTCTTTAATACTATTTAGTGCAAATATTGAAATATATTTCCTGTTAACAATGACAAATCTAATTCAAGATATAAGGTATCTTATTCTGAAGAATCAGTGTTTTCAACATTTGCGCACTATACTGAAGTATTTGTTTATATATAAATTATGTATTAAAATTATCTTGTAAATTCAACTAAATATTTATGCTTCTTAATATATGCATGAATAACTCTGATCATTGTCGAGTTTGTTCAAGCTATATTATCAAAATTCATATTCTTGAAATTGCTAATTTTGTCACTATATTCCTTCTATATCCTTACACTCAAAATTAAATTAAAAAGTCGAAAAGTTTAAGGACCTTCAAATTTTAATGCGGAGATTCAAGTGTACTGAAATGAATTATAATTGGAAAAAGCAAATTTTTTTCTATAATTTATTCTTAAGACCCTGGTCTTTTTACACAATCATTCCCGATTTAAAATAAAAGCAGTCACTCAGACTCGAATGAAACACGTTTTTATCGTCTAAAACCAGTTTGATCTTTTCTTATTTATTTTCCCTTTGGTTGAGTAAATAAAATTTGTCCAATATAATAAGCTACAAACTCTCTTAATTAATGCAAAAAAATTATTTTGGATATGCCTAGAAATCAATATTGGCATACTCAAAATGAGTAAAAGTTTTGATTTTCATCATATGTAAATTTCTTTTTGATAACTTAAGGCTGTGGTTAATCCCGAAACATTAGGGGAGTTGGAAAAGTGGATGGACCAGTCCCGAAAATCCGGTTTCGGTACGTCACAGTACCATCAAACGAGGCAATTTCGAACATGCGGGGTAAATTCCGACATTTTCAAATGGATCGTTTAAATTCCTTAAGGGGGTTTTAACCAGAATCTAGAACCAGTTATAACCTTGATATAGCCTTAACTGGTTCCAGATTCTGGTTTAAACCCCTTTAAATGATTCGAACTATAAATTTAGGAATTCTGGATTTACCCCACATGTCCGAAATTCCCTCGTTTGACAGAGCATATTGTCTTAAAAACCAAAAACCATCCCCATTTCCTTGTCTCATTTCGAGATGATCCCCACCAAGTGAATGTGTCTGACCATTTCCACATTGCACTCCAACCGACATCCAAAGTTGCACAAGGCTCTGAATCTCCTCCGAACGGGCAATCGAGCCAGTTCTCAGTGGCTTCGCGTATAGGCCACACTTTATTTTATTTGCTCGTGTCGCCACCCGGTTTGCTGGGCCCTTTGAGAATTTTTCAAATGACAGATACTCTGAGTCCACCTTAGTGTCAACAGACAAAACGATCTGTTGATTTTCGGCAGTTGACAAAATTACCCTTCAAAATCGTCTCATTCAAAATAAAGTGATCCATAAAAGGTTTGTGCTACCCTTTGTGCTCGGCTTTTGTGTGTTAGTTGGCTTGAATTCGTGCAGGATTAGTGCTCAAAGATGCTGCGGTGTCTTCTTTGATTATAGTGCAAGTGATTTACTCGAATCAACTCTATCACTCTCCTGGAAATATTACTAATTGTTTTTCTTACGTGAGTTTTCCATGAAATGCGGAAACAGTGAAAACAGAATCTGTTTTCCAAGGATGGAATGTCTTTAAATATTGTCTTTAAATATTGTTTTTATAAACTTTTCACTGTAAATTGGACAAATGGTCAAATCAAATGGTCACATCTCAAAGTTGAGAAATCTGTATCTGTTTGTGTGTTTATTTTTTGTTTTTGTGATAGGCGGAACTTGCAATTCTGCATCAATATTAATGAGAAGTAGCATATTATTTCTTGGAAGAAACTTTACAATTGCATTTGGATCAATTTGATTAATATCAAAATAATATAATATTTACCTTTTATGTTTGGAAGAAGAATAGCTGCATAAGTTATAGAACAAATATTTTTAATAAACAAGAGCTAAGATGAAAAAAGCTAATGATAACAGAGAACTAAGTTCAAACATAAATTACAGTTTTTTCTTATAACTGAAGCAAAAATACTGGAATCAAAGCAAATAAATCATTTAAATATTAATTTTTTACATATTTTACAATATTTTTATCTTTTCTGCCTACTTTTTTTGAATTTGAAATTTGTTTTATCATTGTCAGCTGTACCTTCACGCGTCCTTTAGCAACGTGTGACATTCATATCTACCACAAATACATATTCCTTCATCGCTTGGTTCTATATTTCGATAAAAAGTTAAAGTTAAACTATATTTCAAGATACACTTATTTGTTGTTTAAAATTTGTGAAAATGACAAAGGGTCAATTTTTTTCAATGTTATTAATAATTGTAAATACTAATGTGATTAATCATAAATAAACACTTTTATTAATTTTGAGACTGTTTGTTTAGGGATTAAATCCTTAATTTTCGCACATTTTTATTTCCACGATAGCAAAACTAATTTAAAATATTTAAATATAAGAAGAAAATTCTACTAATCCAAAATTTCAGAAAAAAATATAATTAAAAATCTATTCCTTTGTAAAACGAAACACATTATTTCAAGGAATACGTGAAATATTTGGTAGAAATGTATAAAATAAAACGTACATTTATTTTTGAAAATCTTCTTTGTTGCGAAAAAGCGATCGGAGAACCAAATTATTTAATCCTACTATTTTTTAATATAAAATTTTAAACAAATTTTGAAATTAAATCTGTGTTCAGAAATAATAGAAGACAATAACAAAATAGGTGATATTTGAATTTTCAATTCTATTACTCATTGCCGGATAATTAGTGGATACGACACATTTCTGATGGGGAAACTAGAAAAAGCATTCTATACGTGTGACTAAGCAGTTTGTAAAAACAAAGTCCATTTCGATCTTTAGAATGACTAAATATCCAATGAATTTCTGGACCTAAAACTTTTTTTAAAGTTGGTTTCTGTTTTTGTATCTAAAAGGAATGTAAAAAATAAAAAAATAAAATAATAAAAATAAGGAAAAGAAAGAAAATAAAAAGAAAGAAATAAAGAAAGAAAAAAAGAAAAGAAAGAAAATAAAGAAAATAAAAAAAGGAAATGTCGACAAAACTTGAAAGGGTGATTTTTTTAAACAAAATTGTTGAATTTTTAAATTATAGATAACACGAAGCATCTTACTATTATCAATTAAATGTTTCATTAATTGTTTGCTCGAAAATTCCGATATTTTAAACGGCATTTCATTAGCTGATAAATGTATACCACTTACAACAAAATAAAGGATAATTGCAATGATTCTCTTTCTACAAATTGAATCGTTGGAATTTGATTGCGTCACTATTAATGAAAGGAAAATTTTTGATAAGTACGTGCCCCCTTTAAGAGCCGACATTTGCTTCAGCTTTTGTACGTGATCAATTGATATCTTCTTTCATTTTTAATTAATTAATTGAATACAAATATATAAATATTAATGCTCTTGTTCTGATTTTAATTCAAGTATAGGTGATATGTTGTTACAGATTTTTAATTTAATAGAAGCCAAAGAAATGTTTGCCTGATTAAATTTTTTTGTGTAGCAGAATTTGTATGCTTAAGAAATTTCTTTAATTTTTTGTATATGAAATGAATTTAAACGATTTGATGTGTGTGGAAAGGAATACTTCTAATTGAAAGTTTAAGCGTCATTATCCCATGTTTGACATAGTAAAATAGGCCCTAGGGCCCTATTTCCGCGTCATGTTCCATTCTCGATTTAAACACCAGTGACCTTTGAACGGCATAATTAGAATTTTAAATTAAATTCCTGTCTTTTACCAATAAAAATTTTTGATGGGATCAATTAAATTCTGATTAAACAGATATTTGTTCTCTACAATTATATATTTTATTTGAAAATAATTGTTAGTATCACGTTATTGATCGAAATTTTTATATGCAAGATTTGGTATTCAAAATATTTTTAAATGAGGTAAAAGAACCAATTACCGAGTGGGAACCATTTTATATTATTTTTTATGTAAGTAAAATGCATTTAATAACTCGATTGAACTGCTGAGAAAAAAAACTAAGTGCTAATTTCAAAATACTGAAAATAGGAAAAAATTATTCTTCAAAATTGGCAATATAAACGTCCTTGATGGCTGGTATCTTTACCGCCTAAACGTTTTTTGTGACTTCTGTAGTAGAAAGTGTGAATAGTTTTATGTAATTTCGATATACTTTTACTACTTTGGAAGCTGGATGGATGAGAATGTAGCACAGAACGCGTTGCGCAATTAATGAATTATCATACCTTGGTGCAACATTCACTGAAGATTTTTTTGAAGAAGTTGCCTCATCGAATAATAATTAAAAGGCTGACATAAAGACTAGAAAGAGCATGATGTTTTGACTTTCTAGTTGAAAAAAACAACTTCTGTTTCTGATTATTAATTATAAAACAATGTTACCCAAACAAAAACTTAATCCACCAGTTCTTTCAGTGATTGAAACAAACTTTGCTTTATTTAGAGAAACATTTTTCTGAGTGGATAAAGAGAAGTTCCATCATCGAATAATAATAATTAAGAGGCTTTCATAAACACGAGATAGAACCTGATATTTCGACTTTCCTTGTGGAAATAAGAACTTCTGTTTTTGAAAATTATGAATAAACGTTACTTAAACCAAAACATAATCCCCCACTTATTTGTGTGAGCTAAAACAATATATCATTTTTTAAACAAAAAATTCTCCGAGTAGATAAAGCAAAAATAAAATATCTAAGTTTTAAGTCGTATCTCTGACTTTTTATACTTATTTCAGTATTGATAATTATCTTTCTTGATAAAAAAGTGAGAAATGGAATATTTTAAATTTTAATCTAAAATTATTTTGGTGTTTGGTATAATGTTTGTCGAATTTCAATTTAACTTGCGAATACAAATTATCTTTCGGGTTTTCTGAGCTGATAATAAAATCTTTTTTCTTTATTTACAAACACTCTAATTTATTTCAGATAATGAAGAGAAGGTATAATAAGATGAAAAATTATCAGTGATATCTTTAGATGAATGATTAATATGTTTATCTTCATACTATTGTGTCCAAAGTTTGTTTTAAAGTAAATGAAAAAATTGAAAAGATATTGTTTGGCGAGATTAAAAAGAACCTGTAATTCGTCGATCAAAGCCAAGAACGCATAAAATATAAAAAATTCTTTGTATTTATCTCAGCTTTTTAAATTTTAATAGATTTCTTAATTATTATGATAACACAGAAATAGTTTTGTAACGGAAAATATAATCTATTCTATTAAACTCATGAAAGAATGGTAGATATCCAAGAAAAGCATTAGCTTCAGCCATAAAAAGCAAATCTTTTCAAAATACGTAACTTTTAATTTAAACTATTTTCAGAAAATTGAAAATAATAATAAACACAGCTGTCTATACATGCGTATTTTTTACATTAAAAATCTTTCGCTCGGGTTTTCAATTAGACATTTTAAAAATCTGGTATAGGAGCATAAATAATAAATAAACAATAACAATCAATTATAAGTTAAAGGAATCTTTTTCCATTTAGAATTAAGAAAAATGTCCTAAGTGACACAATCTGGATTTTGTTAACAAACTGTTAAAAAAGGTATGAAGCATATCAAGCATGAAATTTCTTCAAAATGAATAAAAAAAATTTTTTTCACCCTTATTCCAAAAAATGGTTTTTGATTACTTTTAAAGCACTATAAAATCCTCATTTTTGTTTTTCAACTCACTTAATTTGAAGCAGAGAAATTTCACTAAGAATCAGTGGCCCATTTTTCCGGATTTAAATCTAAGAAAATCCACTGTGAATTTGTAAACATTCACTGGAATTTTAGAAATTTGTACATAATTTCTCATTAAAAAGATGACTGAAATTTTCAGAACCAGTTTCTGATACGACAGTAACTTTTCTCTACTGAGAAATTGGTGATCAACAATTCAAAAATATTCAATTTCGAAAATCCAATAAACGTCATTTTTTTTAAATTTCCACAAAATTGATATTTTTCAGAAATGTATTACCAAATATATCTGTTGTATTTGTCAAGGTCCTTTTCCTACTATGTATACTCTGTTTACGTTTTCGGAAAATTAAACACAATTTTTAAATTATTTTTTAACTATTTTACTTTTCCAGAACATTATTTTTTATAGTTGATGAAAACTGATATCTTATCTTTATAATTAAATGAAATATTTATGTGAAGGTAATTGAACTACTGTATTTGTGTTCAAAATTTTTTTAAATGAAATAATAATTAGTATAGAAATAATAAATAGTATATAGTATAGATAATAATTAGTAGTCTTCAAAATTAAACGATATTTTATTAAAAATAGGACTTTTTAACAGAAAAAACTAACAAATAAGAAAAAGGTATTTAAGATTGTTAATCATCTTTTTAAAAATAATTTTCTGTTTTAAAATAACTGATTTCTGGTGCAAAATGTTAACAGAACTTAAATCTGTTGAAAAATTGTAAATATTCTTTGCTGCCTAATAATTAATTATTAAATATATCAATAAATACTGACACAAAGAAATAACATAGCATACTGAAAAATTGTTCATAATTGTAAATATTCTGCAAGATCTAATGATTTTTGTTTAAATTAAACGAGTTCCTATAAAAAAATGAATATAACCTGAAACTGTTTACAAATTGCAAAAATTTTTTGATCTATAAAGATGTTGTTTCATAATGCTAATTTTCAATGTGAAAACGCTAACATAACTGGAAGAGCTATAATTGTTAGAAAATGTTTAATCTTTATAAGCAAGTAAAAATCTAAAATCTATTTATAACTAAAAACACCCATTTCCGGTGTAAAATGAAAACCTAAATTTTTATTTTTATTTCTATTTTTATTTTAAATTATTATTTTTATTTATAACGTAATTAATATAAGATAATATTTATTTAAAAGACAACATAATATAAAATAACATAAAACATGTAGAATATTTTTAATAATTTATCAGGCAGAATATTTATTATAATAATTATTTATTAAATTTTAGTTTTTTGCATATTTGTCTTTTTTCTTTCGCTCCAGACAAATTGCTGTAGATTCCGAAAAATGACTTTTTAAAAATATTTGTTTGTAAAAAAATGTGACGGAGGTTTCACGAAATAGAATGTGCTTTTGTTAATTAAAAATTTAATAAAAATTACGAACTTTGAGTGAAGCGGGGAAAAATACAAACAACTAAATAACTATTTAAATAAAATATTATGAAATCAACTATTTTTTTATTATTCACGCCTGGGTTTCTCTTTAAAATTTTTTTACAATAATCAGGGTGGCTTTCTTTTAAATTTTTTAACTCATATTGATTGGTCACTCAACCTTTTTAGGTCTATTTATTTGTTTTCAGGGTTATAAAAATATAATTTTCCTACAATTCTTAAGAAAATTCAAAGAGACTTAAAAATTTTTTAGTTATATGAAATAAAATTTCAACAAAAAAGATGAATTTTTAACGACAAATGTAATAGTTAATATTTCAATTCAAAAAGATTTTTATCTTTATTAAGAAAACAGTTTAATTGATCCAAAAAGGACGAATTTTCAACTAAAATTATGAATCTTCACCCAAAAAAATGAATTTTTAACAAAGTAGTTTAACTTATAACCAAGTAGTTGAATTTTAAACAAAAAAAGTCGAATTAACAAACAAAATTATTATTAAA
Source organism: Druon quercuslanigerum (assembly GCA_010014905.2). NCBI lineage: Eukaryota > Metazoa > Arthropoda > Insecta > Hymenoptera > Cynipidae > Druon > Druon quercuslanigerum. The sequence goes on from JAAAKG020074162.1 coordinate 15,206, forward strand.
CCAAATAGTGGAAATTTTAGTAGAAAAAATTTAATTTCTACCGAAGCGATGAATTTTAAAACCAAACAGACGAATTTTCAACAAAATTGTTGATGTTTCAGCCAAAAAAGATTTTTCAGTCAAGAATGACACAAACTTTTAGAAAAATTTCTAGTTTGAAGGGTAAAATAATGTTTAATACAAATTAAAAATTTTGACCAACTGTTTCTTTTTTAAGGTTTTTTGCTTATTTACTTTTAGGTTATATAAATATAATTTTTTTTATGTATCTCGAAAAAATTTAATACGATTTTTGAAGATTCTAGAGAAGTCAAAAAGTATCTAGAAAATGTCTAAGAAATTTTTTTTATAGGATTTTACCAACTTTTAGGAAAAATTTGTGTTATTATAATGAAGAAAATTTCTCCTGAGACAATTCTTGTTAATATTATAAACAAATTTAAGAAACAAATGCATTATTTGGATATTTTTTGACGGAAAAACTCATTTTTTCCAATATCAGTCCTTTTAATTTTAAAATTTTCAATAATTTTAGCAACAATCATAATTGTTTGATTAGCTTTATGTTGTATCAAAAATAAATGCATAATTCGTGCATTTATTGACGGAAATATTTTTTTTTATGTGAGTCCTTTTAAATGGAAAGTCAATGGGAATTTCGTTAATACTCATACTTAGTTGATAAATTGTATGATTTTTTATGAAAAATACAATGCACAAATGCATGAGTCTTTTCATCAGGAAACTATGATAATTTCAGCAGCATGCATTATTCTTTGATGAATGCCCAAATAATCTATTTATCTATTAAATTTCGTTAAAAAAAAATAAAAATGATCAAATAATCATGAACGATACAGAAATTATCACGAAGTTCCCATTTTAATGTACTAACATTGAAAAAAATCTTAATTTTTTTGTCGACAAATGCTCAAATAATAAATTTGTTTATCAAACATATTTGAAAAAATCAAACAATTTGTCAAACAAGCATGAGTGTTGATAAAATTACCATGGACTTCCTAATGAAAAGGAGTGACATCGAAAAAGAAACTAATTTTTCCGTCGAAAAATGACTGAATAATGCGTTATTTATTAAATTTGTATAAAAAAAGACTTAAAATTATTCAAATAATTATGAATGCTGGTAAAATTATCGCGAAGTTCTCGATTTATTAAACGAACTGACATTGAAAAAATAAGCATTTTTACGTAAACCTGAATAATGCATTTGTCGACAAAAAAATTGTTTTTAAAAAATAATACAATTAATCAATTCATTCTGAATGATACTGAAATGATTATGAAGTTCCCAATGAAAAGAACTGGAATCGAAAAAAATAATTTTTCTGTCAATGGAACCGCGAATAATGCTAGAAAGTTGTGGTTTTTTCTATAATTTTTCACTTTCTATTCACTTATGAATTAGTGTGAGGTAATAAAGTTAACAAATATAATTATTTCAACAATTGTTTATATTTTATAACTATCTTCTCTTAGATTAATGCTAGACAGTTGCGCTTTTTTTAGAATCAATCAGCTTCGCTTTAACTTTTTATTTATGAACAAATAATAAATAAACATTGGAGAAAATTCATTTTTTAAACAAACTCTTTCTTTTTTGTAAAAATATTTTTCTGCAATCAACTAGATATTTGTGAAATTAATATCTCACTTTAAATCCCTTCTTACTAGAGAGGAAAGTCAGAAACAATATTTACTACATGTGGTAATTGAGTACCGGAAGTTATTTTCTAACTGCACCTTGTCCCGTGTAACGTTATAATCATCTTATTTATGATGTAGACCTTTTTAATCTCTATATATGTACATTATTACCGCTGACAACGCATTTTCGTTAGAGTACACGCCCCCCCCCCCCCCCCCCCTCCCACTGCATCATCCTGCCCCCTACCTTGTCTTCCTTGGTTTCTCCCT
>JAAAKG020074173.1:0-17143 GCA_010014905.2 Druon quercuslanigerum
ATTAGGTTTAAAATAAAGCAGCCTAGGAGCCTGAATTTTAAAATGTTATTTTTTATGTCTCTGAATTTTCACTTATTCAAATCAAATCGCAACCAGATTTAAAAATGTACATTTTTCATGCTGCAATTTCACATGGCATAAGTTTAAAATAATCAAAGTTACAGGCTTCTGAATCCATATTGTACAATTATGAATGCTTTATTTAGAAGAAGTGTCTCGACGGCTTTTAATATTTACATACATTACTGAACGTTTAAACTCGAAATACATGGGTTAAATGTTTTAATTATACATTTAAAATGATTAGTGTTCAAAAATCTTCCATTTTGAATGGTTTCATTTGCAATTTATTCTTAAATACTTTAAATAAAAAAGGTTCAGCTTTGAAAACTCAAACTTGGTGTGTTTCTTGGTATTCTGTTCTTCTATTTTGCATACATTTTTTGAAACGAGGAAATTATTCACATTTTTTTCTTCGATTTAAATTTACTCTTTAATTTAGAAAGTTGAATTATTCAAAATTTTTATTATAAGATGAATTTATGTGTTAACAATGACGACGAATTAAAAATTGGGATCCATTCAGGTAACAATAATCTTTTATCTCTCATAGTATTTTGTAATTGATAAAAAGAGATATTTCGGATTCAAATCGTGTACAAAAACTAAGATTTTTGCCGACTTTTTGTGAACATTGCAGTTTACTTCTCTAGAGGAACAAATAATAAGGCATCGTCGACATACCAGAAATAAAAAGGTAAAACAAAATCTAAATTCTTCCCATTACTATTTCTCAGGTATGTTGACGATACCTTATTATGTGTTCCTCTGGAAAAGTTGCAGATGGTCATTGACGCTTTTAACAGTCTTCATCCAAAACTTCAATTTACTCATGAAATAGAGCAGAATAATAGAATCAGTTTTTTTGGACATAGAAGTGATTAAGGGTCGGGATGGTAATATTATTACCAATTGGTATAGAAAAAGTACATATTCAGGCATTAGTTTAAATTTCTTTTCTGCTTATCCTTTTCAAAACAAAATTGCAGTAATCAAGAATTTAGTTGACAAAACTCTAGGTTTGTCCCACTTTTCATTTCACACAAGAAATTTAAATATTGTTAGGAATATCCTTTTTCTGAATCATTACCCACAAAAGTTTATTGAGAAATATGTTGCAATTAGAATTCAACAAATCAAAAAAAAAAAAAAAAGACAGAGTAATATTTTGACTGCAGATCGTTAATTTTTTGTGAAATTTTCGTCTTAATAAAAAATGGTCCTTCAAAATTTTTATTAAAATTTTGAGCTATTTCATTCCCCTTATTTGACAATGTTCTATTACATTTTAGAACATGTTCGCCAATTTCTATCTAAATTTTTAACTAATACTCTCTAATTATTTTTAATTTTCGCATCGTACCTGCCCATTTTTAGAGTCCTGTAATTTAATTTCGCTTTTGTTACCTAAACCTTTATTTAGTGCCTGAATTGGTTACGGTTCCCTGCCTAAATTTAAAAAAGATGGTGTGAAACCTGTTGAAGAATTTTTGCTTATATTTAATGCAAATTGTAAATCATCCAAATTTTCGTCCCATGTTTTATGGTCCTTTTCCCAATATGCATTTATTGCCGTTTTAATTGACCTATTGCATCTTTCAGTTAGATTTGCTTGTGCATGATATTTAGGAGTTTTTGAATGTCTCAGAACAAACCATTTCCACTTTACTTCTTCCGTTAATAGCTTTTATATTGGTTCTATAATTTCTGCAAATTTTGGTATAAATTTCCTATACCAAGAAGTCATTTATATTAGTCTTTAAACTTTTTTTATTGTTTTTGGCCTTGGGTAATTTAAAACTGGTTCGATTTTTTCTTCAACTACTTGTAATCCTTCTTTATTTGCTTTAAAACCCAAATATTTTATTTCCGAACATACAAATTCGCATTTATCTAAACCTATTGTTAAACCTGAATTTTTAATTTTATCTAACACGATTTCCAAATATATTAAATGATATTCAAATTTTTTTGAAACTATAATAATGTTATCAAGATAACAAAATACATGTGTTTATAACTCTGGTTATTATTATTTTGTCTATAGGGCGCTGGAATGTAGCAGGAGCATTTGTCAAACCAAGTGGCATCCTTTTAAATGAATACATTCCTTTGCCTGGAACAATAAAAGCTGTTATCGGTTTAGATTCCTCGTTCAACGGTATCTGATAATATGCCGAACGAAGATCTATTTTCGACATGTATCTTGCTGATCTCAGGGTGTCTAATCTTTCAGATATTATCGGAATTGGATATAAATTTTTTTTAGTGATTTTGTTTACTTTTTTAAAATCTAAACAGAATCTATATTTTCCATTGCGTTTTCTTAAAACTACAATCGGATTAGACCAGTCGCTATTCGATTGTTCTATTATTATTCTTCTAATAGGCTATCCACTTCCTCGTATATAAACTCTTTAATTTTTGGTGATACATAATAGTATCTTTGTTTAATGGGTTCGTGTCCTTGCACATCTATTTTATGGCTAGTTAGATGTGTCGGTTTTAATTCTGTTCCTTGATTAGTAATTTTCCTTTTAATAAAATTTCCCAATTGCACTTGTTGTGCTTCCTTTAATTCCACTATACCTTCAGAAATTTCATCGGTAATTCTAAGTTTTTCTTTCTTTCTATTTTTAAGCGTGTAATATTATTATTTATTACCACATTATTTCTAAAATTATATCAATTACTTTTCCTAATTGCAAATAATTTTCCTATTATCGAATCATTTTTCCCCTCTTTTTTTATCGATAACCGTCTTAAATTTAGAATAATTTTCCTCTTTATCGCATTTTAATGGCCCTTTAAATTCTATCTTTAATTTAATATCTTTATTTTTCGGGCATAAATTCGTATTTTTTTTGTTTCTATCTTTATTTGTTTTCCTTTCTCTCTCTGTATATTGACCAGCTAGGTGACTGGGTGTGGGGCGCCATGCCCCCGTACACTCTGTACCGACTGGGGTGCTGGCGGGATCGAGTCCGATGCATCACCTGTGAGGAGGGCTTAGGCTTGGGGTGGGGTGTGTGGCGACAAGGGAGAAGAGACTTCGCACTGTAGCAAATGTAATATTATTATCCCCATTGATTTTAATCCAGGTACCAATCTAAATAAAAAATATTTTTCTACATGACCTTCTTTGATCGGAATTAAAACTTGCCCTATAATTTTCAAATTCTGTTCATTTGCTACCATCAATGTATCATTCTTCGATTTTTTAATCTCATAATCCAACTCTTAACTGTTTTTATACATTTTTCACCTATGTATGAGTGAGTTGCACCAGTATCAACTAACACTTCAAATTTACGATCTATAAAATCTATCATAAGGTGAAATCTTGTTTCGCCCAAATTTGTTGTGCCTGTGTCAAGTAATTCTGACGGTGTCTGGCTGTGTCTGGTATTTTCCGCCTTTAATAGCAACCGTTTGCGTTTCCATGATCTATGTTATACCAACAATCACGACGAAAATGGCCTATTTTCCTGCAATTGTAGCATATAATGGGTTCTCTATATTTGTTATTAAAATTTCAGTTTCCTAAATTTGGATGCATAAAATCCTGTCGTCTTAAATTCATTTAACCATTTTTATTATACCTACTATTTGTCCTTCATTTTCTTTCTTGTCTCCTGGATTATTTTTATTTTTCTCCGAATTAAATAAAGGCGCTGGTATTTGTGGAGTTTCTTCAAATTGTCGTGTCTGTATATTTTCTAACAGCTGGTTCATTGCATGTAATAATACGTGACCAGCTGTGTTTTGTTTTCTAAAATTATAATTATTATTATACATGACCCCCTGATTTCCGGGGTATCTACGATTATTTATAAAATTTGGATTATCATTTTAAGATCATGACTTAAAAAATTGTTGATTTCCATTTGGAATTATTGGTTTGTATCGTTGCATGTTTTGTAGGTTTAGATACCTCGGCTTAAATCGTCTTTGTTGATTTTGATCATAATTTTGTTTTTAATCTCTATTTTGATTATCGTTTTTAATATTATTTTTGCTCTAATTATTATCGGTATCTTTTTAATATTATCAATTCTAACGTTATCTTTATCTAAAATGCTCAGTTGTTGACCTATAATTTTATATTTTACACATTCTGTTTCCCATTCTCGCCCTAAAATTTCTGATTCTGAAAAATTTGAAAAGGCATTTCTTGAAATGTAAATTTTATATTCAATTCTTAAATTTTCATAAGTCTATTTTAATTTCCATTCTAGGCTCGGACGTGGCCTTAATTTTTCAAATAATGGTTTAATTTCTGTTACAAAAGCATGAATATCTTATTCTCTTTTCTGATTACATAGTTTAATTTTATTGTTGATTATTTCCATCTATCTCTCATTTAAATAAGTTTCTTTAAAATCTTCAATAAATTTATCTCAATGTTGCCAATTATTTTTAGTAACTTGAAACCAACCCATCTAAATTTTCTAAAACGTCCTGTTCGTTAATTTTATAGCCTTTTGAAATTAATTATTAAATTATTTTTAAAATAAGTTGGACTATTTTCTGTGTTTTTTAATTTAATGGGCCAATTTGATGTTATTTGGAAAGGAGTTTGAATCATTGCGAATGGAAAAAGAGTTGCTGGAATCTCATTCATATTATTTCCATTCATCTCTTCTCTTTCTCTATCGGTATCTCTACTCCTGTCCATTCGCCTTTGCGTTTCCGCTTCATATTGAGGCAAATTTGATTTGCGTATGAATGATTGCCTATGCACCGGTCTCGGAAATTAGTTTCACCGTTGCCTCTCTTTATTGTTATTCTTTTTTTTGCACCTGCTAATGAGTGCCTTTGCTCATTTAACTCTAATTCTGTTTTCTCGAAATGAACTGTATTTTGTATATTTCGAGGCTTATTACTTTGATTGAATAAATTTTGCTTTGCATTTAAAATTTGATACATCTTTTCATTTAAATTTTTAATTTCTTCTGATAGTTCTTTTATTTTCATTTTATCGTTTTTATTCTCTTCAAAATTAATCAATTCTTGTGCCGCATTCCAAAATTCATTATTAGTTTCTATACAAGAATCAATTACCAAAGTTTTATTGTTAATTTTCGCATTTTCTCTTTCCTGTCTTTCTATTTCTGTTCGCAGTCTTTGTCGGCCTAATTTAGCTTTCTCTGCTCTTTCTCTATCTCTCCTAACGTGCTACTATTTTCAGTATCTATTCTCCAATTACCTAACGTATTTTCGGTATTTGGAGACTGTGTTCTAATTTCCTGTCTAAGTAGGGTACGGTTTTGTCCGTTTGAGTTGGGGGTACTTTCTGTTAGTGTTTGAGTTTGTGTTGTCGTTCTGGGAATTGCACCCGCGGCTTGACTTGGCTGTATCGCCCCCCATTCTAATTTTCTATTTCTTTCTATCGAATGATTATCAATGTTTTCGTTAACTAAATTACTCGCATTTGCTTGTGCGTTATTTTCTTCAAGTATAATTTGCGGGATTTCATTATTTTTTCTACTTTTAAATTTTGCAGCGGATTCGCTATTCTCGGAATAATTTTTATTTTTCCCGATCTTAAATGCATTCGATTTTCCCTATTCTTTCTTTCTCCTTTACTCCTTTCTAATTTTACGACCTAGCTCAGGGGTTATTTAGGGCCGATTAAAAACTGGCACGTTCACCTAAGTGAGCGTCTCTGTTTTTTCTACTGTGGATTTCGCCTTCTGCCTTACCACATAGCGAAATTTTCCACTGAGGACGGTAAAGCTTCGGGCTGTTTGAATTGCGTCGCTCAAATTCTACATTCACGCGTCAATTTCTGTTACGGACGCCGCATCATTTTCTTACTTTCGTATTTTTTACTCAATTTTCTTCTAGTTTTTTGTAAACTTACTTTTCTTCCAATTCTATCCGGATTTTCTCCTATATCCGCATTGTTTTTTTTTCAATTTATTCTGATTTTATTTTGAACCCTGCACTCACTCAATGCTGTTACAAGGAGTACAAGTAAGGCGTTTCATCTCAGGGTAGTTTTTATTTTTTACTGTCGGTGGTGGAACCTTAAATTAGGCTGGTGTCCCAACAACGTTTTAAACAGACATATATAACGGACTTCCCTCACTTTTTTCGATCTGAATACATGTTCTACCCGCACATCAACAAATCAATCGACTAGCAGGGTGTCTATAAGTGGATTTGAAATAATTCACAAACTTTTTAAATTTCTTATGAACAACGTTGTGGTAACAAAATTCATAATTAAAAACTAAGATGATTGTTCTACATTGTTAGGATACCAAATTAATATTTTATTCTAATTGACGACAAATGAAACGCCATAGCAACAGTGACCGGATGCCCATGTATCAAAAAATTTGATTAGTCTGCATCTTATCAGCATCAGCATTTTACTCGCATGGACTTCGGTTAGCGATAACATTCCCACAAGAGTCAGCAAAAAACCCTTCCATCCTACCATCATCCGAGGGTACGATTATGATTCGGGCCATATCTCACAAGCATGCGTCGACCAGCTCTCTTACCTTGCTAGGTAAGAAGTCCGAGTAGAAACAGGAAACATTGTCAACGTTTCCTCGCACCGTCTGCTTTTCCTCGTACGTGCTGCGTTGTGTATTGTCGCCCTGAAGGGTTAGTTTCGACAACAGATTTCCGACAACGGAGGGTTTTTAAAACGTTATTTACCAAAAACGCGTGGTAGCAGTAAACCGATATCGTAGATGTGTGAAATCCTTCTGCGTGGGGTTAGCTCTACCCAATTAGCTAAAAATTCTGCTTTGTGCGAACGGACCGGGGAAGGAGATTGTAAAATTTTGATAAGCTTCGGGGTGATAATAGCGATTCATTGTGTCGGAAATGACGGATTAAACGGGGAAACGTTGGTGTTGTGGACCCAGATCAAGGCTTGGTATTAACCTGAGGGTCACCATCATGACAGGTGCTAAAATACATAATTTCTTAAATACGTGCTAATTCATAATTTGTGCTCTTGTCCTGGTGGTCTCTCTCTCAGTGATTCTTCTCTAAAGATAAATAACATTCTCTAATTTAAAATCTAAAACTTTGATTTTGCACAATAACTTGTCCTGCTCGGCGATCTAGTGGTAGATTGTAAAAAGACTACTCTTATACGACAACATTAATTAAATTTGAATAAATATTGACTTTAATCGTTGCACCAGTAAAATTACGAGATTTAAAAATTCTGTCATCCCTCAAAGTGACAACTATAATCATTACAGCAAAGACACCTCTTAGGAGGCAAGGTTCAAAGATCAAGCAAAAACAATAAAAAATAAACAACTGAGATAACCCTCAGTCGATTGTCTGGGTTCCTGCGGCGTACCACATTTTCATGCGTAACCACGCACTACATATTCTAATTTTTATTTGAGCATGGAGTTGGTATATAACATTTTTTTATGTAAAGGGATGGTTTTGCAAAATTTATTTTGGAATCGTCAATTTTAAGATCTTACAAGTTTGTTCAATACTGTCTTCTTAGTTTCAGGATAGAGATTTGTTAGCATACACTACCATTTTATGTTGTATATGTAAATGTAAGGAGCAGATCGTAGTTGAAGCCTAGATAAATGATGGAGAATGCTCTTGAAAATTTCATGCCGTTTATAACATAGCTAAAGTCAAAAGATATTGGAGTATTGCGGTTTCTAAGAAAAAACAAAATTTTGCATTCAGAAGGGTTAAATTCTAATTTATTGACCTTATACCAATTTGAAAATTTGTCGAGATTTTGTTATAGATTTTCACATGACTTAGATCAAGTATAGGTAAAGCAAGTTAACCCAAAAATGTTTCTTGGGTGAACGAAATAAGCATTGTTTTGGAGAGACAATGTTTTCAAAAGGCTTAAGAAAATTCGAAAGGTTAACAATGCTAACAAAATCGCGTTTCCGTGAAAAACAAATTCAAATCCTAGCTATAACCGAAAAAGACCCGGATAAAATATTCAAGCGCATCCCACTGGGCACCAAATTTGACGATGTCTTTACGACATCTTTACGAGATCTTAACGAAATCATATGACCATGTCGTTAAGGTGTCTTTACGATATCGTAAAGGCGTCGTATCATCTGACGATGTATTTACGATATCGTAAATACACTTTAACGACATAACCATAAGATGTCGTGAGAATTGCGTAACGATGTCGTAAAGATGTCGCCATGCGTACCGGAAAGGCCCGGATACGAAATTGTATGCCAAATATATCCCGGTTAGAACTGGACAGGACTTTCAAGCACTCCGCACAGGTCTCGGATAGGCTCCAATACGGAATTGCATACCAATTATAGCCCGTTTAGGACAAAATAAGGCCCGTATAGAATTTTCAAGCTCGCCGTACAGGTCCCGGATAGACCCGGATATGAAACTGTATGCCGACTAGATCCTAGCTAGAGCCGGATAAGACCCGGATAGAATTTAGAATCGCCCCATACAGGTCACGGATAGTCCCAGATACGAAATTGCATGCCGTTTATATCCCGACTAGAACCGGATAAGACCCGGATAGCATTTCGGAGCACCTTGTACGGGTCCCGGATAGACCCGGACGTGAAATTGTATGCCGATTATATTCTGGCTAGGACCCGATAAGACCATGATAGAATTTTGAAGCATCCCTTACAGGGCCCCTGATACCAAATTTTATGCCGCAAATATCCCGACTAAGACCAGATGAGACCCGGATAGAATTTGTGATGTTGCAGTTTAGCACCATCACAATGAGAGAATTGTTAAAAATAAAATATTAGAGATCACACGATGGTACGACACATCGGGTATCATTCGGCACTCCATAACTACTATTGTAAATTTATTAATTTAAGATAATTTGATTCCGACCCTTATTTTTGTTGTATATATTTATAAATATCGTGAGGACTTTGCGGTCTCGATGGAAAGGGTTCAAGAATTTCTCCATCCAGAGGCGTCATCGACCAGGATTCGCCATACCTTTTCTTTTTACGAAACTTCTGCTGTTCAGAAACCTTCACAGTACTTCCTTCAGGCTGATCCTGGTTCCCGTATCGCTATGTTCAGCTTCAAGGACATCTACATACCCAAGGCACGTTCCTGATAAGGGTGGGTCATGGGTGAATTACCCGAAAGTCTTACTAAAAAAGTAATTACGTCCGATTGGAATTTGAATTTTAAGGGCGAATTGACCATAAAATCTTTAAATAGATAGGCCATTCGGCCCCACATTCGTATCTCTCTTTATCTAATTATCGTTTGTCTCTATCGTTAAGGGTTATTCCTAAATTATACCTAGGAATAACCAGGGCGAAATGGCGGAAAAGTCCGGCAGTGGACAGGCAATTCCGCTACAATTATCTTCTGCGAGAAATTGCAGGCATTCATGTCTGTATATTTGTCGGTTTCGTTCGAGGGTTGGGGAAGCCCCCCCCCCCCCCCCCCTTGCAGCAGCAGTAAGGTCCCGTCCGCCAATTATCAGCCAGGATTCAGCCACCCCTATCAGCCTCTAGTCCAGTGGTTTGGATTATATGCACGAAAGAATTCGCGCCTAAGGAGAATGGTGTACCGGTGGGAAAGAAGGAATGAAGTGAGGAGAAGCGAGAACAGCGAGGCAGACGAGCGGCGTGAGGCATCGTCCGTCTCTCTCTTGACTGCGGAGAGTGCTACCTTGGTTCCCATGCGTTAGTCCCTCTTTCTCTCCCCCGTTTTTCGTAGGTCATCTCTCGCGGTAATTGACACGCCGGGCACGCTTCTATTGAGTACAGCTTTGTAAGTCCGAGGTGTAGGTCACCGCTGTGTAACTTTTGCTTTATCCACTCTGCAATAACTGCAAGGTAAGACCTGAATCCCTCGAGTTTTCTTTATTTTATTTTGTGATACAGCCAAGTCTTTTCTTTTGTTCGTTTTATCTCACCGAAAAATGTCGGGATTCCTTGGCTGTATCGACATGATTAGTCGTTAGATGAAAGTGATGGAGTGCCGACTAGGTATTGCTTTGTCGCCGGTGGGCGGTTATATTTTAAGATGCCCTTTTGGCCAGTGACCTCGTTCTAAGTGTTTTGTGGAGTGGCCCCGATAAAATGGATTTATATTCACCGTATTATTATGTAGTTTGGGAACTGTTAGTATACGAAATGATTTCTTCTTCGATCGGTATCGTCCCTATTTTTTTTTGACAATTCCTGTGACTCCCATTCAACCTCCCGATCCTTCTCGCCCCCTCCTCTCCCATCTCTTTCTGCCCCCCCGGTCCGCTTCTTCCTCCGATCCCAATTCCCGACTCACGTTAATGACCGAATTCCCATTTGTTAATAATATCGCCCCCCCCTGTCGTCTTTCCTATTGATATGTCTCCCGACCTTCCTTTTTTTGTACGATTACTGTAAGCTGGCCATTCCACACAAACATAAAGTCTTGTTTACCTACCTTTTCGAAATGCTTATTGTTGTTAATATTTCCGAAAAATGCCTTGCCTCAATGACTATATGTTTCTTTTGGTTAAGTTCTCAAAATTATGACAGGTCGACTGTCACCCCTGTAGACTTGTAGTCAATTTCTTTTCCGCTTTGTTAGTTGTTTTCTTATTAATTTGATTATCCCTGAATATTGTATCTCTTTTAGTTATTATGCAGACATTTTTTATGCAAAACGTCTTGCCAAATTTTATTTAGTACCCACCCCTCTACCTAAGAACTGAGCTGGCATCTTAGGAATTTTTAGGTCTTTTGATTTAGGTCACTTTTTTTAATCGTTTCTCATCGTATTTTATCGCTTATTATTTTTTTAATGAAATTTGGTATCGTCCCCTTTAAATAGGGGTTAGGCCATGTGAAAGATTTTCGGGCTTTAGGATTGCTTTTAAGAAAGCTGGCGCCCAAAGGTACGTACCGTGTATTGATTTCCCTTGCACGAGGCCTATAGGACCTTGCCTGCTTGTAGGCAAGTGGCCGCGTGACAAATTTCCATGCCGAATATATCCCGGATAGGATCAGATTAGACCCAAATAAATATATGTCCCAGCGTCCCGTGAAAATCCCGGATAGACCCGGATACAACCCAGGTACAAAAACCGTAGTTCAGTCCTGATAGATCCGGATAGGGTCTCGGCTGTTTCCGGGTTACATCCGGGATTCTATCCGGGATTTTAAGCAGGGTGGGATAATGTTAAAATTTTCCATAGTGAAAGTAATGGGAGAAAGAGAGCATTCATGGAAATCCTTTATATTAAAAAAAAAATTATCTATTAATTTGAAAACCGATTTGGATAAATTAAACAAAAGTTAGACTTTAATGATTAATTACATATAACGGTCAGGTTCCATGAATCTTGTTTTTCTTTTACTTTCTCTATTTCGTATTTATTTATGACATATATTTCTAGTGGCTTTAAAGCAGATTGACCTACAGATCCTCATTCGATTCTCAGGTATCAAAGAGAGAATACCTGTTCTTTGTTGCTATTATTTATATTTTTCTTTTCTTATTAAGGGTATTGTATGAGTACTGAAACGTTGGTAATATAATTATAATTTTTTATTTTCAATTTTCTTTTATTGTGATTCGATAGTAATACAAATAAAAAAGACAAAAGACAGAAAAAGAGAAGGAAGGGGATGTAGTTGGTTGCTTTCTGATTTTTCTGATTAAAATTGGAGCTTTTTTTGTTTGTTCGTCGTGGTCCGAATTTGGTCAGTGGATTCTTGTTTTTTACTGGGGTTTGCATCAATTTGGTGATTGGACGTTAAATAAGATTTTTAATATGGATTTTAATCGAATTTAAATTTCTTAAATTTTGGATTGAAAAGATTTCACAGACTTCAATTATTTTACACAGATTTCAGGTAGATTTAAAAAAGTTGAAGTTTTTTGATAGTTTTAATCATTCGATTTCAGATAGAGGCAAAACAATACTTTGCCACTCCCTTCTTGATTTCTGGTGAAGAGCATTGCCCCCTATCCCGCTGTGCTAAATTTATTTTTATTTGTAAAAGCCATAAACATAAATCGTTCGACTTTCAGAGTACTACAACTAGCCGTACACATAATTTATTAATCTTAAAAACAAATGGTCTCAAAAATTTAGGAAATTCTCTATATTTTTGAATCTTAAATAGCTTGCTAACGACCTTCATGTTTCATTTTTCTACATAAAAGTTTGTGCCAAATTGACACTTAATCCATGTACAGGAATCTCGGAGGATCCTGCACATGCTCCTGTACAGGAATCTGCACATGAACCTGTACAGGTAATGCTGAAGGTTCCTGTTTAGGAAATTGGCGAAGGAAGCTGCATATGATCCTGGAAGGGAACCTGCACCGACCAAGGAATCTCTGAATGATCATGTACGAGTTCCTGTACAGGTGACTTTGCAGAGAAAATTGAGGCACAGGTTCCTGTACAGTAACGTGTATAGGATCCTTTACAAAAAACCATCAGAGGAACCTTTAGAAGGATCCTGTACAGGCACATATATAGGTTCCTTTACAGGAAGTAATCGCAAAAACTCATGTCGCTTGCGGCTATAAAGTTGTCTTCCTTCATTCCCTTGAAGATGCAACTCACCACCGAGAGAATCAAGCCACTAGAAAACCCTCGTGGATTAATTCCGACGCATGTTTATGTATAGGACCCTAAACATGTTACTGTATATGAACCCACACATCAATTGGCTCTGTCAAAGTACCTGTACAGGATCATTCTATTGTTACCTCGCATACAGGTTCCTTTGAAGGACCATGTGCAGTTTTCTTCGTCAAATTCCTGTGCAGTCATGTGCAGTTTTTTGTACAGGAAAATGTGCAGGATCTTCCGAGGTTTCTGTACAGGGATTTTTAGCTGGGTGGGAATTGTTGATGTTGAGTTTTTCTGATATTTGTGGTTAAATTTGAGTCGAGTGGATTGTGGAAGTGTGACAGGGTGGGAGGACTGGGTTGATCGGGTTTGTTGTAAGAGGGTTAGCTACAGACGGAGAAAGGCAAGACAGATGTCAAAACGTGATGATAGATAGAGGCAGGGAAGAATAGAAGGTGGGAGCGCTTGAATTGGATTCATGGTTAGAGGATCGAGTAACATCGCGGAAAAACGGATTTAGAGCTGGAAGTTCTCACTAAACCGGAAGGGGAGATCAGAGAAAGAGAAACAAGGGGGAAGTTAAGGGATTGCGGGTTTCATCAAAAGCAAGAGAGGGCAGAGGGAAATCAGTGAAGAGAAGGACGATATAGGTTCAAGCTTGAAATATACAAAAATGTTTAGATCACCGCGGGAAAAGGCAGGAAAAAGTTAGAGAAGAGGATGCAGTCATTGCAACTAAAACTAGAGGAGCAGAAACATAATAATAAAAAGTTAGAGGAAATGCAAGATAGGATAAAGAAAATCGAAAGCTCGAACCAGGATTTTGGTAGGGGAAAAGTGGGAATATGAAGAAGGAAAGGCTGAGAAAAATAGATTAGAGAATACAAACGAAAGAGAGGAAGAAAGAATAAGAAACATAGGGATATAGGGTACAAGATTAGAGGGGAAGGAGCTGAAGGAAGGAAGACATAGGGTAAGTGCGAAGTTTAGGAAGGGAAGATAGAAGAGGGGAGAGAAAGGTACAGGTTAAAGTAAAAAAATGAGAACATAAGGAGGAAGTCATGACAAACAAGAGGATGTTATATGGAAGCTCGGAGAGAATAGAGGATGATTTGACAAGAGTCGAAAGAAAGATGCAGTATAAGTTAAGGGAAATAGCGAAAGAGGGAAAAAAAGGGAAGAAGAACATAGTTTGAGTTTGGGAGAATACAGATAGACGAAATATGGTGGGATTAGGATAAAGAAAGGAAAACGTTAGTAAGAAATGAGGTGTTGGGAAGGTGCCGTAAGAAGCAAAAAGAGACGAGAAACAAATGTAGGGCAGAATGGAGGATAAATTACTGGAATATAGCAGGATTGGAGGGAAATGATAGGGAGTTTATCAGAAAATTGACACAATGGGATTTTGTAATAACGAAGGACACGTGTCTAGATAAGAAGGGGTCAAAAGAGTATGGGGAAGGTTACTCAGAGGCTACAAATGGTAATTTCAAAAGGCAAAGAGGAAGAATAAAAAGAGCAGAGCAATAGGAGAAATAGTGATGGGAGTAAGGAATGGATGTATAACAGGGAAAGGTTAGAAAGAGCACAGAGAACAAAAGGAAGGATTATTAGTAGAAGAGACAAAGATGGTAGGAAAGAATTAGAAGATAGTGGGGCTTTTTGTGAACCGTGTTATACAAGAGAAAGCAAAGGGATGAAAGAAATGATGGAAGAAAATAAAGAAGAGATTAGGCTTATAATAGGTGAGGATTTTAACGAGAGAAGAGACGATAAAGGAGGAAGGGAATGGGGAGAAGAGAGAGGAAGAAAATCCAAAGATAAGGTACTGAATAGGGAGGAAAGAAAATGTTAAAGAGCTTGGAGGAGTTGGGATGTTTTATTTGAAATGGAAATATAGAAGGAGATGAGGAAGGAGAATATGCACACTAAGGAGGAGAAAGGGGAACGGTCAAGAAACTAGAGGTAGGAGATTATGTGATTCAGGAATCAAAATACAATAAATGGTATAAGAAGATAAAAAAGGAAGGAGTACCAAAGTATTTAGAAAAGGTATGGGGCGAGAGAAGATGCACCAGAATAGCAAGATGTGGATTGGGAAACGAGGTAAGGGAGGGGATGTAATGTGTGATGTAATGTGTAAATTTAAAGTGATCTTACGCTCAGTTAATGTTGTACATGTTAGCGGATCTGTATCTAATGTGAAGATTTTAATATGTTTTACTGATCTTTTTGATTTCCTATCTAACTTGGTTTTCAATTATTTAATTTTACATTTGTTATTATTTCGATTATTCTTTCTGATTCTTATTTATCTACTTCCCTCATTTTCACGCCCTGTCCCTGTCCCTCTCCATGGACTTCTTCCTCTAATACATTCCTAACCCCTGTTATAATTCCCCCACTCGCCCTTCCTTTCCTCTTTACTCTGACCGCCTCCTGTATCCCCCAATTATACCCCCTTGGTAGCTTTGGCTCTACACTATCCCATTCCTTTGTCTCTATCCACATCTCCATCTATCCCACCACATCAAATTCCTAAATATACCTCCAGAAATTCTCATGTTTCTTCTTTACGCCTGCTACGTTTCAGTACAGCACATTAAACACTCCTCCGCCCCGCTTTACTTCCATCCCCTACTTTCCACGAAACAAATTACCCTGTACTTCCTTTAAAACCCGCTTCTTCTTATCCCATACCCACATTTGCTTCTCTATTTTTATTTTACGATACCCTACCTTTGCTACTCTCCCTTCACTCCTCCCCATCTTAGCCCTGTGGTTCAGCATTCTCTGCACATCCCTTTCCTTCCTCATCAAGGCTTGATCGATGAAAACCTTCTTGTCCTTTATCCTATTTTTGTTACGCATTACACCCAATTTTTCTTCCCAGCCCTCCATCCTAACTTTCCATATCTTGCCTTTAACCCATCCTATGCTCTGTAGAAGCGCTCCCTGTAGCACCCCCTCTCTTTCTTCCCCACTCTTTAACTTTAATCCTCTTATTACAATATTATTTCTCCTATTTGCCTTCTTAAGCCTTTTCCCGCCCTTTCCTACCACACTCTAATCTCGTCTTTCATCTGCTTTATTTTAACCTCTTTTTTCTTCCTTACTGACACCACCTCCCTCTGCAATCCTTATGCTTTCTCTCTCAGCTCTTTTACCGCCTTTTGCTATCTCACATCTCTGACCCTCAGGTCCTCCCTCATTCCTTCCATCTGCTCCGTACCTCCCTACGTGTCCGTGCGTTCTTTTTAAAGGGACTCTTTAACGCGATTTTCTTCGGACTATCTTTGCTGTCTCTTTTTCTCTTTGGGAGATCATCCTCTTCACTCGCGCTAAACTCTCTCTCTCTCTCTCTCTCTCTCTTGCTTTGGCGTTTCCTTCGTTCCGATCTTTCCCGCTCCCTGATGTGCCACTCGACACCGGACCACGTCCAGCTGGCCTTCGTGGCCTGCTGGAAATTTCGTTCCCTTCGAGTTCATTACATGGACTGCCAGTACTCTCACTGCCCACCTCCCGCTTTTCCCTCGGTAACTGTGACCTACCCATGCAAAGAAGTACCTACTGCAGCCAGCAGATATCTTTCAAGGCCGTTTTCGCTTACCGCCACAAATTTTGTTTTTTTAGCACTATTTCCTTCCTCACATCCACCGTTTACACTCCCCTAACATCTTCTTGCACTATTAGAACCTCCATTAACCACAGTAAAGAACCAAACTCCTGACCACAAAGTTATCCCGCTCCCTTACCAACCTAACCTCACTTTCCCTAATTTGTTAAATTCCGCCCGACAATTACAATGAAAATTAGTTTCACAAAATCCACAAAAACTTCTCAACACCTGTTACTGCATACTCTCTCCTACTGCCACCAACATGTAAATTTAATGCAACATGAAAATTTACAAATTCACAGGTATGAAGATACCGAAATGCGTTATACTGGGGATATAGAAGAAACCAGAAAATGTATGCTGTGGCCTCATTGACGTAATTAGTTAACGCCGCACTTGAGAAATGTGGCGTTCCCGACACAAATGCGGGCTGTAGCATATTTGTCTTAAACATATTTCTCCTCTTTTAATTTTGGTCCCGGCAGTGGGTATTCTCTCCCCCATGCATTCTCTCTTCTCTTTTATCTTCTCAACTCTTCATCCACTTTTCCCCTTGTACACATCTACTCAGTATCCGTCTAACTCTATCTGCTATGCTCTTTTTCCCTTCCTCAATCCCTGTACATCTCTCCAACACGTGCTCTCATGATTCCCTTTCATAACCACATACCCTAAACATTTTTAATTCTTCACTCAACCAATATTTACACTCATTTATTCCTTGTCCCATTCTGAAATGTACCATCCTGGATCACCTACACTCCTTTTTCAACCCCTTCGATCTTAACTATTCTATACTATTTGTTGTACTTCGACTACATAATCATGGTCTAACTGATAGAGCCATAAAATTATCAAATTCTAGATTCAGAGATGAAAACTTAAAAATTATAACTAAAATT
>JAAAKG020074184.1:0-17143 GCA_010014905.2 Druon quercuslanigerum
TAACAGTTAAATTTTTAAACATATAGTTGAATTTTCAGTTAAAAAAGGTAAATTGTCAACCAAAAATGAAATGGAATGAATTCTCAGAGAAAATTAAAAGAGTTCACAAAATTTTTAAATTATTTTGTACAAATTTTAAAAAGGGTGTAAAAGATTTTAAGAAAAATTGTGCAATTTTCCCATATTATATAATTTTAGAAAAAATAAGGAACAGAATTCACGGAACTGCTCCTTCATGTTACTCTAGCTTTGGCACATGAAAATATTTAAAATGTAAAATAATTTTTTATTTCGACAAATTAATTTTAAGAGATTATTTTTAAGCATTTGAAAATATTACAAAAGATTTCAGATATTGTCGGAGCATCTGAAAAATTTTAAAGACATTTTTTGGACCTTATCAAAAAGTCCTCTTTTAGATCGCGATGTTTATACATGTCTTCGTATTCTGAATTTTCTACGTTTGACAGACATTTGTAAATGCATATTTTCTGAACCAACTTAAACTAAATAAAAATACTAAAATCTTTTTTTTTAGACATTTTTCTCTATCTTGCTTTGTTATGCTAAGAATATTATTTTGTTTTTATATTATTCTTTAAGGATAGAGCAAAATATACTAGAAGTCTTCTTTTAGATTTTTTACGTATCTCGTGTCTTTTGGCATAATATTAGGATTTTCGATTTTCTGCATATTACTTACGATAAATGACAACAAAATTACGAATCAGATTGGGAAATGGTTACAAAACATTTTGCAACATTTTTGAAATGCTATAATTTCTCTTTGATACTTTTTTTCGTAGTTTGCGTTGTTTGGCCATTCTAATTCTTTCTCAATTATAAATGATAAGTATGTAATAAATTATTACAAATTTTTATCCCTTTTTTTGGGTGAATAAATTTTTCTATCAATTTGTTTTCATACCTCTTGTCGTTTTTTCACAAATTTTTCATTATAATTTTAATGTCATTTTTATGATTAAAATCAAAACTACGTCCCCTATCACAAAATAATTCGTATCAAATTTGTAGCTCTTTTTCGGACAAACAATTTTTGTTTAATCGTTGTTTTTTTTGGTAAATTCTGTCGTTTTTACACAAATTTTTATTTTTTTTATTTTCAATGTTATGTTTCACGAATAAAACAAAAAGTACGCGCCCTATCAAGAAGTGATTCATAACGAATTTGTAGATCTTTATTGACGTCACATTTTTTGTTGATTCATCTTTTTTCCTATCCTGCATAGTTTTACCAAAAAATTTAATTTTTAATTTTTTATTATTTTTTTTGCAATCAAAATTTGAAATTTTCGATTTTTTAAGAAAATCCAAAAATTTCTTTTAAATCTTGAAGGTGTAACAAAAAGAAATGTTTTTTTCGCTTGATGTTTCTGATATCGTGCGGTTTAAGCTTCAAATTTTGCTTTTCGATTGATTCAAAATTTTTAGAAAATTCTATAACTCTGAAAATATTTTTTTTTTTATCGAAAAAAGTCATTAGGATGAATTGTTCGTCTTTCCTAACAATATAAATATCCGTACATAGAATTTTTAAATTTAGAAAAACAGTGATCTCCAAAATTGTCAATCTTTTCCCATAATCCAATTAGGTTTTAAAAAGTTTCCATACCCTGAAAGGGGTTTAGCGATGGCGGTATGAGCGCTTAAAATCTAAAATTTCAAACCAAAAATAGGGTACTGTCTTTAAAAGTCGCATCTATCTTGGCGGAAATTTTAAATTTGAACAAAAATGCAACTTGTGTTTTTATTTTTGTAGTTGTTTATTAATATGTCTTAATTGGCCTTCAAATAGGAAAAGTGTGGCAAGTAATAAAAAGATGCCATTGTGAACTCGCTGATACTAATCGATAATAATTTTTTAATTAAAAAAAAATTGGTTGAATTATAGACATATTTTGTTGTGTTGAAACGTGCAAAGCACATATGGAAATATCGCATTACGTATAATCGTATAAGAAGATAAGTATTGTACTACCCTATTCTCGCTATATAGAACTAATATGGCTCACATTCCCAGAATCTAAAACACACTCCAAATGGCACACTCCAAAACGTCACAAAAATTTGATATTGCCAGAGAGAAAATTAATTATTTGAATGTCTTGCGCGAGGTCTTTGCGAATAAAAACGTAGACACTAGTTCGTAAAAAATAAGAGTCGGTAATGGAGTTATTTAATTATTTGTTACAAATTTTCCCTGCGAAAAATTGTTAGTAAATTTGAAGTCTGCTGCGTAGAATAATTTCTATTCTGTATCTCGATGTCTAAGAATAATGAATCTTTGCAAATAAGGACGATAATTCTTAAAGGTCTGCAAATAATAATTTTCTCTCTGCTAATAGAAAAATTTTGCGAGGTTTCTGAGTGTGACTTTCGGAAAACGTTTTAGATTCTCGTAATGCGAGTAATATTAGTGTTATATAAAGTTAGAATAGGCTGTACTATACTTACTTTATTTATACGATTCTACGTAATGCGCCATTTCCATATGTGTTATGCACTTTATAACACAAATAATTCAATAAAATAAATTTAAATTGTATGTCAATGTTACTAATAACTTAGCCCATTTTCGTCGTAAGATATTTATTCTCTTTCCATTAAGAAAGAAAGACATAGCCATAACATACATTTTTTGAACTGTATTTTCTGACTTAGCCATTTCCTCACCAAAATACGGTTTAGTCGAAGAACAACGGAAGACCCATAATATATAACCTGAAGATGTATTATGTTTTAATTGTTTTCCTAACTGAGCCTTTTCCTATAATAAAATATTAATTTCAAAACGAAAATAAGTGACGTAACCTATAAATACATTATTAGTATTTACTATCAAAAAATAATAATTTTTGAATGGAAAAGGGAAACATAACCTAAGATTGCATCACTTGTGGATTTTATAAGTGCCCTGCAAACACAAACGACATTAAAAACGATGAAAATTCCGGCACTCGGGATCTGAGACTTAAAGACACTGCAAGTCCCCGGCAAATTCGTCGTCATGAATATCGTAACACGAGCTTTCTTGCGACGTCGTCTGACGATATCTTTGCCGATGACGACAGACGATATCGTCAAACGTTATTTTTATCGGCACCGGCAAAAAAGTCATTAAATTACATTTTTACTGGCATGGCAAAAAAGGCGTTAGACGACCTTTTTACCGTGACGACATATTAAACGACAAAATTAACGAGACATGCTGTACGAAAATGTCCAAAAAATGAATAGGACGATTTTTTTGATTCTGTAAAATTGTACTGAAAAATTTTAACGTAAAATAAAACCTTCAAGTGGAAAAAACGTCACATAGGCTTTCAAAACATGTACTACATATAGGCTTTTTTATCCTTCGTCTTTTTCCTTCTGCGTCTGTTTCTCTCTCACTCTCTCATTTCCTCCGCGGGATGTATATATATTTATTCCTATAGCAACACAACTGGATCATCAACAAATAAATCCTGTAAAAAACGGAAATTTATAGAAGTCGCTAGTAGGCGCGATTCCAGCGAAACTTTCGAGAAAAGAAAAAAAGTTTACGTTTCGAAAAAATGTGACAAAGCGCTTCGGTTATGAAGGCACATGTGAGGTTAAATTCATCTCGTTATTCAGAAACGTTCAGAGCTCGAATTATTCACTCCTTTTATTGATGAGATATCACCGTACGTGAAATCTTAAAAAAAATACTCGATACTTACTTTATTTTAATTGATATTGGAAATTTAGCTCAGCGCGCGTCGACCATACACAGTTCGATCGAGATCGAAGCATCGAAGTTTTGGGTGGTGTACGTGTTTGATACACATATAGCATTACCTCAGCGCGAGCATGAAGACCTATACTATATCTTGAGTGCGAGAGAGTATACCATGGCGTGGCACTATTGTGTAGGTCAAAATATATTATATACATTGCATATAGCCTACGTACGTCCGCGCGGCATCTCGCACCTGACTTACGTGCGCGCTCCCGCGCATTCAAATCAAAATCCAGAGCAACAAGTTATCTTCTTGATCCAGAGTTCAAGTTCTACTCGTCATGACGAGTAAAGGGTATAAGAACTGTCGACATTTTGACGAGAAAACTCATAATATTGTCAAATTTGTCGGCATATACATCGACTGTTGCGTGTCGTTAAGATTGTCATACTTTTTTCTTTTTTGAAAACAATACGTTCTCACAAGTGTTCGAGTAGGACAGTTGCATGAAAAATAAAATAATTTTGTTGTGGCGCAAAGGAAGATGGCCGATATGTATTTTTTTATTTTATCCATAATAACTCGATTATATTGACACTTATATATTATAAGTTTCTAATTATGTATGTATATAGATAAACACAGCCCAAAGTGACGTCATTATTATTTCAAAACTCTATGCGACATAACAAGCGTAAACTGCTGTATATCTTTATCAATTCTAAGTTGTCGGAAAAAGAAAAAAAAAATACGCGTTTATTTATTTTTTATCTACTGTCATAATGGAATATAAGAGAAATTGATGTAACTTTTAATTGCAGGTAATATATAAACTGTAATTATGTATTAACATATGAATAAATTAATAAAAAAATTGAAGTACTAATTCGTAACGACACAGCAAGACGACATTGATGACGATACAATCATTTACAACATTACAATAACGCTATAATATTGCGAACAGAGATTTATTTCTCTATACCCAAACAAGCAAATTGTTAATAAATATAAATAATTTGATAAATTAAGTTCAAAAGTTGTTGATACTTTACAAATATTATTTAATGCCAAAACAAACTATTTTCGCAGTTGTATTTGACTCGGTATTCATGTCGTCCAGATATCGTCATGCTGTACTCGCTAAATTTCTTCGAGTGAATATGTTCACTCGATGTTCGAGTGACTGATGAAACCATTTAAGTTGGAGTGAATTGCCACTCAATTTGAGTGAATCTGTTTACTCGACGCAATCGATATATAGCATGACGATATCTGGACGACATAAATACCGAGTAAAATACAGACACTTGAACTGCGAAAAAAGGTTTGTTAGTATCAAATAATATTCACTGACTATTATTTAATTGATTGCTTTGGTACAGAGAAATTAATTTTTGTTGGCAAAATGTAACAATATCGTAATGTTGTAAATGATTGTATCGTCATTAATGTCGTCATGCTGTGTCGTCACGAATTAGTAATTCCAATTTTTTATACCAACATGATGAAAATTGATAGAATAAATCATAAGAAGAATCATTGCAATAATATTTGCCTGGAAATTCTGAAACTGACCTGACGACAAATGGACGACACGTATGACGAGCAAAACGTAGATACATCGGCAGATGCCGATATCTTAACGACCCTAAAAACTATATCGCTTCTAATGTCGGCATGCCGTGTCATCATAGAAAATACCTTTTTTCAGTATGATAATCGATATTGATATCATCCATACTTTCAAGGAATCAATCATACATCCCACACTAGCTATTAGTACATAATTCGACTCAAAAAAGTGCGTTTTCAAGTGACGACATTTTTACCGACAAAAAAACGACTGTCGTCATGGTTTGTAGGGTGATTATATATAGTTTTTATTGAAGAATTGCATATTTTACTTGTCACTTGGTCTTTTCTTGCAAAAAATACTCATGATAGCCCACAAAAGGGGAGATTAACATAAAATGACACAACATATAAATATTATAATTATCAACTCTTCTTACTAGTCTTCTTATATTGCTTTCAAGAAAAAATATTATTATTGTTCATATTAATTATTAACAATTTTATAGTTGTACAGAATTGTGCTTTCTGTATCTTTCCTACGTTTAGTGTCCCTGCTGCTCCATCTGTTGTTGCAAGGCATTTAAACCAGATCTTCTTACCGGCTTTCATCACTTTTTTACAACTTATGCTTTTCTCTGATATCATAATACGCGCCCGCAAAATTACAGTCTGAAGATAACCGCACATGGGACAAGATCGATACAAGAGAATGGGATAATAGATACAAGGGCACAACTTCACTCTACCATAATCGGCTATCGTTTCGTTACCGTTAAGAATAAAGGTAACTTTATTTTGTATGAAATTTAATAAACACGTAGAAGTGTTAAAAGAAATGAAAATCTTTTAAAATTTCTTGTTTTGAAAGTTATAGGAGCCTAAAATACATTATAAACTGTAATGCAACATACTGGAGTTTTGAATTCGTAGGAAAGTTTTCGAAAAATAATAGGTTATTTATTCCTCCTGAAAACTTAGCTAAGTGAAATAAGCCTAATTCTTACACGCAGCGGAAAAATAGCCAAATATTCGTAGAACCCATCGATACGGTACTGGACTGCTGGTTACTGCTGTCGTAAGTCTACCAGAGAATAGAATAAAATAATAAAATAGAAAAGATCAACTGATCAATTAACCGCCATCCTTAGAAAAGTGCAGGTCGACTTTCTCGATTTGTCCTCTTTTTATATTCCCTGGTCCCTACTTCTGACAGCCGTAGCCAGCGGTCCAATACTATACATATGTACCACGTTTATTCAGTCTGCTGTGGTCAGGTCACAAAGGAATAATAAGGAGACCCAACTGCCAGTGGGAAGCCTTTCGAACCTGGCAATAAAAACATTACCGTAAGTGGTAGGCATGTTACAGCAAGATCTTAAATTTTCGTACGCAGGTGCGCAGTTGTCCTCTTCCTATTCATGGAGAAGTGTGCGAGTGAGAAAGATTGTCAATTGATGCAATTTAGAGAGGTTATATTCTTTTGTTGGTCATCATGCGAAAGATGCAATAAATAAATGTATAAACAGTATTTTCAGTACTTGTTTGAAAAATGTTTGAAGAGATTTTAAGAAGGAAAAGTAAAGGTAAGTACCTTTTAAATTAGTAATATGATAAAGAAATAATGGAAGTAATATAACTTGATTGAATACTTTAAAGTTTTTCGAAACGTAAACATGACAAATATTATAATTTCATTAAAAGGTATGAAGAAGTGACTCAGTTTAGAAATTGGTAAATTTCGTATTTATAAGTAGGGGAAAGTCGCCTAGGTCGGACATTTTTTCTACTTTTGCTTATAATTTTCGTTTATGAAAGAGTTCGTACAATTATAGGACATCGTTACAAAGATCTTATTATTACAAAACTTTTTCCAATGCAAAAAAAATTAATTCAACCAAAACTATAAAAGTTATGGGCATTTGAAAAAAAAATTTGTCGCCTAGGTTGGACCTTTGCTGCCTAGGTTGGACCATCCCTAAAAGTCGAAGAAATATGTGCTGAAATTATTACAAATGACATAATATTGAGCCAATTATTATTTTTATTTGAACTGTACATAGTTTGATGGTGAAAACACACACAAAACTTCAATCAGATTTGCAGTTCTTACAAATAAAAAAACTTCTTGTAATGTTTGTACATTTCAAATGAACTTTTCGCCCGCATTCAATGCATGCTATCGAATTATCGCGGTTCAAATGCTCAGGCATCGCTTTCAAACAAATAATGCAGAAGCCTATGTTTGCGTCTTCATCCGAAGAGCTCTTTTTCTGCACTTTTTTGGGTGGGCGACCTCGTTTGGCTGGTGTTTTGAAAGCGGACGTCTTTGCAGTTACAGCTGAGCGTTTCCTTGTTGTCTTGGAAGCATCTGGCTTTTCTTGCTTCTCGCGCAATGTGATAAGGCAGTGTAGTTCGCGCGATGTTGTGCGACCTTGCTGCTGTCCTCAACTTGCCATTTTCCAACAAGATGGCCTTTATGGCCCGAACAAGTTCCTCGAAATTCAAATTACCCCGATCGGTCATTCTTTTAGTGCGAGTAGTCCTGAAAAATTCAACAATACATGAACATTCATTTTATTTTAAATTTATACAACCATAAATCCCTTTTTTACGTTTTTCGTAACGAAAAAGTGATGCAGCGATGCTATTATATGGATAAAAAAAGAAAAAATCCGACGGGCCAACCTAGATTACACAAAAGGCCCAACCTAGGCGACAAGCACCATAATTGCTTGGCGTCACACCATGGCCAAAGTAGTTGGGAAATAAAATATTCCCATTGGCATCTTATTGAATGATAACTACATAACAAATAAATGTGCTTACCTTATCCATTCCATGAATTTTCTTCTAATTCTGTCGTGATTTCCGTAGGCGCTAAAAAATTTTTTTTCTTCTCGTGGAGCAACTGCGTGCACAACACTCTTCACAAACACGAGACGAAATGAACAATGCTTCGAAAAGTTTGCCTTTACCGAGAGCAGTTTTGCCACGCTCGGACATAGATGTCGCTAGTGGTCTTATATGAAAACTTGTAAAGGTCCAACCTAGGCGACGGTCCGACCTAGGCGACTTTCACCTATGTATAAAATTTAATTAGCACGGATAATTGCAAATAATGTGATATTATAATGAAGCGATTTAATTTTTATAAAATTTTTAGTTAACAAGTGTATGTAGTTTGTTCATAATGGTAATGTGTTAGGAAACATAATTATGAAAGCTATTTCTTTGCAGAAAAACAGTCGCTGTTTTACCTAATATGCGCATTAAAATCTATTTGGATCAATAAATCATTCCGCTAACGGAATTGTGCTCGTCAGTATGGAGCAGTTTACTGCACTTTTAAAAAGTGTAGATGAATTGCGATTATCAAAGGAGTAAGCAGCTCCCAAATTGAATTGGATTAAATTCAGTTAAAATATCCGCAAAATTTGAAACTTTTTGAGTATCTAAACAATCCCGTTCTTTAATTATGCATTTTAATTGTTTTTGACGTGAAAACTTTGCACCTCATTGTAATAATTTTAAACTTTAGCATATTTTATATATTTATATTTTATAAACTTTATGAAATCTAAGCCAATTTAATCCCTTTCGAGAAGTGTTATTTATCAATATTTAATATTAATATTAATATTAGAAAAATTCTGTTTTACTATAAGTGCATTTAATTAAATACCTGACAATTCTATAGCAGACGAAAGGCAGTAGGAACGATATTGTTAAAGTATTTATTATTATTATTATTATTATTACATTGTAATTCAGTTTCATTGAAAGCTTTTTACAAATCTTTTAAATAGTCGCTTATTCACGTATGTATTGTTTCTATTATATATTTTTAGTATTTCTGTAATAATGTATACATGAATAATTGATGTGAGAATTTTATATTTTAGTTTATTATTTTTTACAAAAAGTATTACTATCGTATTATTATTACGTACTTTACGCAAACTTTACGTAGTTTCCTGAATTTATACTTTTGTTGTGAAAACATTACATTTTACTGAACTATTTTTTATTTTAATTTATTGTTTTAAAATATTTATAAATGGACTATAATTACTTTGCATGGTACTGATGCTATATTGCGAATCGATGTTCTTTGTATGAATAAAATATCCAAATGAAATTTAAAAAAAAAATTATTTGCAAATACTACTATTTATTTACTCTTTCAGTTGCTGTGAATATTTTTTTTGATAACATAAAAACGTCCCCTTTTATAAATACATAATTGATATATACATATATTTTTGAACGCACTATTTTTGAATAAAAAAGGAACATTATTATCAGTAGACCAACGTACAAAATTTTTATTATAATAACAAGAATAGAACATGTAATTAATAGCCGCTATTAACATTCACTAAACATATAGAATAACATAAAATCTAAAACAATGTTACGTTATATAATTTGGACAACAAGGTTTCTTTGGTATATTTAATCACAGAATTCCCCATCAGTGGATTAAACAATATTATATTACATATTTTTGACAGTCAGGCTTCTTTGGCATACTTCAAATGTCTCATTACTACACCTTTCAAATATAATTTTATATATTACTGCAATTTTCTTTGGGTTTAGGTACGGCAGTCCTACGTTTCGCTTGTTGCTTTGTTCGCGACGTATTTGTCGTATCAGACAAAACCTCTCATTACCTTTTTCAGGTGGATTTTACTATAATTTTCGGCTCTATCGATTTTAAATTTGTCGAAACGTCAGTATAACTCAGTTCACTTTGTATTGGTGCATCAGAAGCGTACGCCAGTTTTGCCATTTTCCTCTTCTCACGTGTCCTCTCTCTTTCTACTGAGTCACTTTTATTTTATTGTTTGCATAAAACGAACATTCTCATTGTTACGTAGAAAGAGATTATTCGGTGAGTGAGTGATCTAAAATGTAATTTACAACCGACCAGCTGAGTTGATGGCAAATTCTCAACAGCATTTGTCACAGCAAACAGAGTTTCCGCATTTAAATCCTTTCTTGAAATGACCTTAAGGGTACCTTGCTCTAGAATAAAAATCAACTGAAACAAGTCTTTAGAAGGATGTATCAAGTATCCGTAGGATTTCAATTGTATGAGCTTATGGCTCTCTGGAATCGCTTCCTTAGCACCAAGAATAAATGAACATTTTGTACTGTTCACAGACATTTTTTTTTCGGTGAAGGTAATAAATTGGCATGCCTTTCTGGCAACAAATCCAGAAATGTACGTCAGAACGTAATCTGAAGTAGAGCATGAAAAATAGTCGTGGTCTTCGAGTAAAGTTGTAGCATCTTGGAGGCAATCGCAGTTGATTCCTTTATCAACTATGACGTCAATTTGATTGGTTCACTCATTCCACCTTTCATCCGCATCAGTGATATCCTTTGTGCTCAGAAGGACATCTAATATTTCCCCAACAGAAATATTGCTTCCTTTCGGAGGCTTGATCAAGGAGTAGGTGATCGTTCGATCCACGGCAATCCCTCATCATGCTAAAAAAGCGCTGAAAGAAAGTAACCCGTAACAAGTTGATAGCGGTAGAAAATTGCGCTGTTTATTTTTGCTTCTTCCTCCCATAAATCAAGATACTCAATGAATTCCTCTATAATCTGGAAAAAGAACATAAGGTATCTGTAATGGTATTTATTTCACAATTAAAATATCTTTCAGAATATGAATAACCAAATTAGAGCAATAATAAATGACACTTATAGATTTAAAAATGAACTGCACCGTCCACATATCATTGCCGGGTTTTGAATTATTTATTGGTGTACGACTATTCCTCGCTGTGATCAGTATTTTAAATCTTTGTGAAAAGTTGATCGATTGACCGCAGGTGGCAATATTAGAGTGCATATCTCGCATTAGTTCCGTTGCATCTGCTAGACCAAAGAACTAGAATTCAAATTAAAACAACTGTGAACTCAATAAATAGGTACACACAATAAGTAATAATGAGTAAAGTACACTTACCTGAAAAGCTAATTCCACATTCATTTTGTTGAAGTAGAGTTGATTTAAGTGCTCTTTTCGTAATTTAAAATTGATTTTCAGATTAAAAGCATTTTCATCTTCTATCTTCAGGAAAGTGTACCAGTGTCTCAAAGATATAATACCATCAGGTGTCTAAAAAGAGAATAAATTTTATTATTTCAATCACACCCGAATATATTAAACACACACACAGACGCACACACATATTTCTTTTACACTTGCAAATTTTAAAATTCGTCATGTGTATTTATAGGAATATTTCAATGTGCGTACCCAAATTCCAGTATCAGCGTCCCTATCTTGGTGTGTAAGGAAATTCCGCATACATTTAATTAAGTGTGGAAAAGCGGAAATGAACCATAAATTGCGTGAGGGATCAACAACATGTTGCACACTCACTTTATTTCTGGTGATACCGAACTGGTTCCACATATTTCGATTCCAGGTGGCTCCGTCCGTTACCACCGCATCAATTCGTAGTCCCGATTTTTCCGCCAAGCCTATAAACTCAATTATTAAATTGTGTAAAGTTGTTCCTGTTGCACTTCCTTTACCTAGAACGCAACCAAGGGTTTGGACCCATTTCCCTTTAAAAGGTTGGAACAGAAACACAAGTGCATGGTCTCCTTTTTTTACTTTCGCGTTTTCCGGTGTATACTTTCTCAAATCAGTAAGTCCTTCGACCTTTAATTTATTGCGATTAAACGCCAACGCTTTTGTCAGCTTCATTTCGTCAATAAGTAAAACACCTGAAATATATACATGAAATAAATAATACTCACTGAGAAAATGATTTATGACAGTGATGTTATTTTAAAATTATTATACGTTCAGCGTACTTTATCGTATTTCGTATGTTTCGTCTTCACCGCTATCACACGAAACAGACTTGTTTGGAATCCATACGACCCACGGATTTCTTTCATATATTTAGTCAATGTAGATATGTTTGGAAGGATAAGTATTCTCTTTTTTCGTAAGTGCTCATACGTTTTCTTGCTCCTTATGCGAAGAAGTAGGCACTCGTATATTCACTGAGAAGTATATCTTAGTCTTTGCAATCCTTTACACTTGGATGCCTGAAAACAAGCTCGGACAGCAACTTGCTCATTAAATGAAAGATTAAAAATAGCTTTTTCTAAAGCCATTTCATTTGCTTGAGCGCATTGTATTAATAAATATTTTATCGTTCGCTTTTGCTTTTTGATCTGGAAAGGAAAACGTCGTTTCTTCCGCTATGTTTGAAATATAAAAATTAAAGGGGATTCGTATGTATAACATTATGTAGTTTGTTGTAAGTTTTACCTCTTCTTTCAGACTGTTCCTTTTTCGGGTAAGTTTATAGCATTTTAAACTCAGATTTTTTTTGAATCCTGGTATTTTCTCCTTTTAAATGTTGGACCCACCGTTGCTTTAAAATTTCTTTGAAATTTTTTTCACACAGCACATCTGAGGACTGGGCAACCAAAATTTTTCTGACAAACCCCAGGCAAGCATCTCTTGTGAAAAATGAAAAAGTGTATAAATACATTCCTATCTTTCAGTATTTTAACATTCTTTTTAACCATCTGCAAGTCAGAATAACCGTTATCGTCAAATTCTGTGTTAGTGCGATTTAAATGCGTTCGAGAATGACAGTGCTGTACTGTATTCTCATTTGTAATTGTACAAGTCTCCCAAGACAAAAAATGGTATAATATTAATTAAAATATACGTTTTAGCTAAATGTTTACGATCCTGAATCGCTGACAATAATCCACACGCATTGCATTTCAGTGAATTAACCAAGTGGCCCTGGGTATAGAGTGGGAATTTTGTATGACCGGCAGAGGGTTAATCCTTACGATTCTATTAACTGGCAATCTGACTTCATGCAAGGTGAAATACTGTTCACTTCCTCGAAGAAACTACGTATATGGCTTCACTCTTTCACTTTGACAAATTTCAATAAATTAATTTTTTTTCCTTGGAAGAAGACCTACAACTAAAGAGTACCTTTTAAAACACAACTTATATAGTAATATATGTTCAACACAAACTTTACAAAAATGCTCATTAACAATTTAACGCTTTTAAAAAAGCATAAAGAACTAGCTATTATAATTTTATTAAAAACATTTAAAACCTAACGATTTTAAAGTAGATTTTGAAAAAGGAATTGCAGCAATAACATTAAATTTCTAATACATATGGTACATGCTGAGTGACATTAAAAGAGATTATATGAAGCTTTTGACTAAAAAGGAAACAAATTTTAGGTTGCGAAATAAATTGACTGCAATTCTCTACTTCCACAATAAATCCTGGATACTTTTTTAGAACTTTAAAATACTTACGTTTATAGTTAAATCCGCAAACAAAATTATTTCTTTCTCTTCACCAGAAATATCTGCTTTCCAAGTAGACCACCTTATGCAATTATTTTCTGCAACATTAGTTATCCATCCATTAAAACAAGATTTTCAGCAGTACTAGAGTCGATTGATATTTTTCGCTTCACAGCCTTTTTTCTCACTATGTTCTCAGTTACTGGCTTATCTTTTGCATCAATTCCACAACTAGCTTGAAACGTTTCTTTCTGCTTAGCCATAGTTTCATGGTCTATTTTTACTGCATACTCATTTTTTAATTTAATCTTTGACGGGAAAATCGTTGGAACTGCATTATACCGTAGAGCATGTCGTTTCAGGGGCACTTTGATGGCCAGTCCACCAGTCTTAAACTCTGTGCGGTACTTTTCAATGTCATCTTCTTTAAAATGGAGAGCGCAATTTGCGTAATTTGCAGTAAAATTATCTACACCGTAATGCAATAAAATTTTTTGCCGCATTTGCAACTGCGTCTCCTTTATATAGAAATATAAGATCAAAGAATAAATGTTAAATTTGTAAATCATTTCTATTAAACTTAAATGACACTTACGTAAAACAATAAAATATATTAGACATTTATTGTACGTACAGTGAGGGCTTTAAAAAAGCGATGTGTATTCGCCTTCTTCGGCGCGTAACTTGTACCATAACCCGACACTTGACACGTCATTGCTTAGAACAAAAAATTGATTTTAATCATTTAACATTTTTCAATCAGGGTACGATGTTGCACATTAAATCTTGTATAATCTTGCAGCGCAGCTTTGTTCAAATCAACATTAAAAATCTTTGACTATATAATATGTGAAAGATCAAAAAGTATACATATAAGAGTGAGGTTAAAATATTTAACAATTTAAAATATTTGCGATCTTAGACAACTAGATCGATTATATTTTTAATTATGTAGGTTTTATACGATAACAAATGTTTGGACGTGTTAGAAAAAAAAGTATTCTTCATTCCAAAGTACGATTTCAAAAATAATAATGTACTACAATTTCAAGATTTCACGTTCAAGAAATTTCATTATAGTCTACATACTTACCACTTTTATAATTCACTCTTTTAAATTTACAAGTCTTTACGCTGAAGTCCTTCACTTAAACATATCAATAGACACTTTAAAAATTAAAATAATTATAACTTGCAATTAAAAAGATTTTGCTACCTGCATCAAAACAAACGAACATAACCTCTCTAACTTACGTCAATTTGACAAATTTTCTTACTCGCACACTTTTCCATACGTAGAAAGGGGCAACTGCGCCCTTGCGCACGAAAACTTAGGATCTTCCAGTGAATATGTCTGACTATACTATGATAGGTCTATGTCCGTGTGAAAAGAGTGGGAGACGATGGCACATGACTGGATTGCGCGCTCAACAGATTTCTCCTTTTCTGAATCTGAAAACTCGAAGGTGCACGATTGCCGGCCGGCAAACTTCGGCGGTCGTATATCGATAATCGCAGGGGACGCGGGAAAAATTTAAATCTGTATATTGTACAGTACCGCTTAAATATATTATATCACCTACATGTAAGTTCAAGGTTGGTTAGAGACGTTTCAGTTAAAGTCTTATATCCTTACTGGCCAGTAATTGGTCATTATTGATCGTATAAATAAATCTTTTACTGTACGAAGAGTGAACGGTACATTTTTTTATAATATAAAACTAAAACTAAACAACAATACAACTGTAACAACGGATAATTTAAAAAAAAAATCTTGTAAATATTATGTTTTAACCCAAAACAGACGTAGTAATTATTTAGTATGTAAAATATAAGGAAAAATCTTTATGAAAATATATTACTTTACGGGCATTGGTTAAGTTTTTAAAATTTATATCATGTAACTATTATTACTATAAAACTAGAATTTAAAAAAATCTTTATTTTAATACATCTGTTAGGAAAAAATAAATAAAACATCAAAAATTTACAATGTTTAAAAACAAAGCAAATTTTGATATACTGTCCTTCAAAGGAAATAAGACGAAATGCATTTAACCAATGTCACGGAAAAAAGTTTTGACAGTGTTGTGAGTACTTAAATTTTAAAAACTGACAAAGCGATAATGTGTATTATCAACAACTTATCCAAGTAGAGTAGAGAACCTGCAATTGTTTCATTAATAAACAAAAAACTTTGGAAACTTAAATTACTTAATTGCCTGAAAGGCATGAAAAACCACCGACAACGACCTATAGAAAATTTGAGAATGAAAAAATAAAAAGAAGTGCCCCTCGCCTCAAACAAACTAAAAATATATCTAATATAAATATTAGTAATTTATATATATATATATATATATATATAAATAATATCATGTAATAAAATAAAAATAT
The DNA here is from genome assembly GCA_010014905.2 of Druon quercuslanigerum. Lineage (NCBI taxonomy): Eukaryota > Metazoa > Arthropoda > Insecta > Hymenoptera > Cynipidae > Druon > Druon quercuslanigerum. The sequence continues at coordinate 16,032 of JAAAKG020074184.1, forward strand.
ATATAAACAAATTACAAATAAAAAAAATATCGGGGTGCTTTCTGAACGTGAGTCCCCTCGCCTCTCACAAACGAAAAATAAATTAAATATTTTTCATAACACCTTTATTGAAAACTCGATTTTCAGTGCTTGCAGAGCAGAATGAAACTCAAAGTTCCAGCTCTAGGGTTGAAACTTTGAAAGTTTCAACCCTAGGGCTTATTATCATAAATAATAAACAAAATCGGGGTGCTTTCTGAACGTGAGTCTTCTCGCCTCTCACAAACGATAAATAAAACACAGATAGTTTTATAATACAAATATTTACCTTTCTCTTTTTAATTTAAATAATATCCTATAATAAAGAAATACTTGGACAATTTTTTGATAATTTACGTTATCACTTTATCAGCATTTAAAATTCAAATACTCACAACATTGCCAAACATTTTTTTCTTGAAATCGGTTAAATACATGTAATCTTATTTCCTTCAAAATATAACATATAATTCAAGCTAAAGAATTTCCATCTAATGAAAACAATTTCAAATTGGTAGGTAATTTTAATTTTACATAAAACAGTATTAATATTAATATTCTATCAACTATTCCGCATTTTAAATAAATTCAGGAACATGGTGAATTTAATGATTTGAATGTTTCGCACGATTAATTTTTCTATATATGTGATATCAGAATATGAATTCCTTTACTAATACCCTACACCAGATATATTTTATACTTATGTTTTAACACATTATAATAACATTAAAAGAATTAATATAATGTATAGTTTACTATATCACATATATATACACAAAATAGTGAATACAATATTATATACAACAAAATATTAGTCACGATATTAATCTTCTGATATTGCATATATATATATATACAATTAAACTATTTGTCATAAGGACAACCGCAGCATTTCGCCGGGATCGGGTGCTAATCTGCAAATTTGCACCCGATCCCAGAGAAATCGCGGTAAAATTTCAGCCATAACCACGTCTCGCTACCGTGAGATAGGTGGTTACAGTCTGTGACGGAATGAATACGACGACCCGGCAAAAGTCTCGTGCACCCTGAGGACACGGAGCGACCCAAGGACGACCGCCTTCTGCATTTTC
>JAAAKG020074195.1:0-17143 GCA_010014905.2 Druon quercuslanigerum
GTTAACAGTGGTCCATTAACTCATGTCTCTGTGAATCATCAAGATCAGGAAAGCATAACACCGAACCACTTTCTTCAGAAAAACAACAAATGTTTTTTTATATATATTTTTATTTTCATAAAATCTATATAAATTTACGATTTATAATTATTATTTTCTTTTTTTCAATGTAAAATAGTGCAGAAGTCTGATTAAACTTCAAAAACAAAATAAGCTTAAATAATAAAACAAAAATAAAACAAAAATAATATTTTTGTCTCAGAAAAACAACTACGGTTTTTTATACATATATTTTTTTTGCAAAAAATATATATAAATTTTCGATTTCTAATTATTATTCTTTTTCCTTTAATTTAAAAATAGTGCATACATCTAAATTTTTAAACATTGTAAGATTTAAAAAAAAATAATATTTTTTTCTGAAAAAAGTACATTCGAAATGTGAAATTTAGTTTATGTATACTATATAAGTTTATCTTATTCCTTAAGATATATATGAAGTTTTTTTTGCATAAATTTTTCAATTTCTTATTTTCAAAAAATGTATATAAATTTACGACTTCTTATTATTATTTTCTTTCCTTTAATTTAAAAATAGTGCAATTGCAAGATTTTGAACAAAAATAATATTTTTGTCTCGGAAAAACCACTATTGTTTCTTTATATGCATTTTTATTATTTTTTTAATTTATATAAATTTACGATTTCTAATTATAATTCTCTTTCCATACATGTAAAAATAGTGCATGAATCTAAATAAATTTAAACAACAAGATTTTGAATATCTAAAAATTTTCAAACATTGTAAGATTTAAAAAAAATAATTTTTTTTCTGAAAAAGGTACATTCGAAATGTGAAATTTAGTTTATGTGTACTATATTAGTTTATCTTATTACTAAAGATTTTTAAGAACTGTAGTTTTTTGGATAAATTGTTAATTTTTTCATTTCAAAAAATGTATACAACTTTACGATTTCTAATTTCTTTTTTTTTCTTTGATTATCAAATATTACAAAAAAAACTGAATAATCTTACACAAGATAATATTTCATATCTTAAAAATTGCAAACATATTACGGTTTTTATTGTAAAAAACATAATTAATTAATATTACACTTTAAATTTTATATAAGCATAATCTTTTTAAATTCTTCTAAATATTCAAAATCTCTAATAAGCTTTGTAAATCTCATTAAACTCTATAAAAATTTTACAATTTTTTGATTAATAATATTTTAGAATCCCTTAAAATCTCGTTTACCATCAGTTGGGGCCAAGATATCAAATATTTTATTTTTTAAAATTAATTATATAATTGTTTTAAATGATCTATTTTAAGATTAGCATTTTTTTATTTTTCACAAATGATAAACATTATTTCAAATCTTCTTTGGTGCAGTTTTTTTAATTTTAACGAATGAAACGAGAATTCTTATAAGATTCATAATTTTTAAAATTTTGTTATTTAAAAATTTGTTCAATGGATCATATTTTTTGCATCCAATTCAGATTTATGAAAACAATATTTTTTGTTCTGCATAATGATTTTTGTAAGATTTTCTTTTTTGTAAATAAAGCGGTTCACAGTATTTTTTGCTAACCAACCAAAAAATATTTTTCATTGATTATCGTTCCATAACAATAATTAGAATATTTAAAGTTGCTTAAAGTTTCACTAACTTGATTTGCCTTAAAATGTTTAAAAAACCAATAATTAATTTTCCTGTAAATATTTTCTTGCAAGCTCTTAATTTTAATTTTTGTATAAGAATGTATGTTAAATAATTTATAAATTAAATGTATAAATCTGATATATAATACAAAATAGTTTCAGATCAAGATTGCATATTTGAAGCATCAATACCTAATTTAAATTCCTTCTTAGCCCTAATTATAGAAATGAATAAACTAATTAGTCCCATTTTTTGGTGCGTTAATTGTTATATTTTTAATATATTTAATTTAAAAAATATAAAAATTTACTTAATAAATAAACGCTCCCAACATTAACCATTGCAAACAATCTTGACAATTAATAAAATTCTATTTAAATGACTTATTGACACCACAGCGATTACCAAAGTCACTTATGCCACTGTTCCTGAAATATTTGCACTTAGCATAGAGAAACTCATGCCTATAGATTACTCTCTTATTCACTCAGTTCATATTCCATAAGGCGATTTGCACTAGGAATAAGCAATTCCGTTATGTCTGGAGTTACATAATTGGTAATAGGTTTTGAAGGTCCACCTGATATTATGGGAATTTCTCAAGCATATTAGCATAGCATTGAAGACGTACTATCTCTGATATTTATCTACAATATTTGAATTATGCTACCCGAAAAAGAATAAAACAAATTCTAGACTCCAAGTCGATTTCGGCGAAAAAGTTCGCATAAAATCAAGTTCATGTTCTACCCATTATACAATTCGTGCTGGTCAACTCGTATCTTTATAGAGGAGCCATATAAATTATAGATATGTCTAAATCCAGGATTATTTTTATTTTCGCAAAAGTTCATAAAAACAGGGAAGACGCAATTTTATAGAATTTCACTTTTATTAATTACGGTTCTTACCAATTCAGAAAGGAGTTTGTCAACAGACTGTCACGATTTTTTTCTAAAATAGATTTTTAGTTACTTCGAGACAAGATTCGAGACAGGATTCGAGACAAGTTTCGAGACAAGTTTTGAGACACTATTCGAGACAAGATTCGAGATTCAAGGCGAGACTTGAGACGAGATTGGAGGTAAGGTTCGAGACAGAGTCGAGATGAGTTTCCAGGCGAGATTCCAGATGAGATTGATGACAAAATTTGAGATGGGATTCGAGACAAGATTCAAAATGAGATTTGAGCCGAAACAAGATGCGAGACTCGTGACGAGACGAAATTCGTAATAAGGGGCAAAGAATAAGAGAAAATCAGAAAAGCGAACAGGGACGGGGAGATTTAATTTTCTTAATACACTAATAAATAAAATAAAAAAAAAACTAAACATTTTTTTTTAGTATTTTTAACTCACTTTAAGTTCTTAGGCGTTTCATCAAATTCTTGTGAATAACCTTGATTATTTTTTAATGATAAATAAAAATTAATTATTTTTATGAATTTATTTTTAAACTCAGGTATTTGATTGAAAATTCTTTTTTTTTTGGTTAATATATCGATTTTTTAAATTTAAAAATGAATTCTTCTTTTGATGAAATATAAGCTATTACCTTTTTTCGTTTGGGAATTTATTTTTTTCATTATAAAATTTCTGTACTTTTTGAGCACTTTTTTTGGCCACCTATCAGTTTAGTCATACATGAAAATTATTTTATTTTTCAAATAAAAATGTAACTATTTCAAGTTTGCCTGAAAATTTATCATCTTTAGTAGAAAATTCAACTATTTGGCAAAAAGTTTCTGTATTTTTTTAAAAAAAATTTTTTTTGGCTGAGGAATTAACTATATTATTTAAAATTCTTCTTTTTTTGGTCAAATTTAACTGTTTTATTACAATTAATTTTTATTAAGTGCAAATTTACCAATTCCATTTTTGATTAATAGTTTATCATCTTTAATTGAAATTCAACGATTTGGTTAAAAATTCTTTAATTTCGTTGAAAATTCGTCTTTTTTAGTAGAATATTTATCTTTTTGGTTTAAAATGTATTTCCTTAGACAAAAATTTAAGTAACTTTTAGGCTGAAAATTCCTTTAAAAATTTAAATAATTATTTGATAATTCATATATTTTGTTAAAAATAATTCTTCTTGTTTGAAAATTTATTTCTTCGATTAAAAATTTTAACATTAAGTTATAAATTCCTTAAAAATCCAAATAATTGGTTGAAAATTCATGTATTTTGTAAAAAAAGTTTTTTGCATATAATTACTCTTTTCGGTGAATGAAAATTACATTTTTGTTTCAAAAATGGTTTTTTTAATTAAAAATTAACTTTGTCCTAGAAAATTAACTTTATTTAAAAAAAATATAACTATTTATTTTTTCTCTAAGATATATATTTTTTTGATCGAATTTCTTGGTTAAAAATTGACAAATCTGTTTTAAGCTGTAACTATTTCATTCAAAATTTATTTAATTGGTTAAAAATAATTGCTATGAATAAAAATGTAACTTTTTATTTTAAGCTGTAAATTTAACTATTTTAGGTGAAAGTACGTTGTTTTTCTCAAAATTTGTCTTTTTTCGAAGAAAAGTGATCTTATTAGTAGGAACAGAATTTTTTTTATTTAAAAATGTACTTCCTCGGACTCCTTTTTGGTAGAAAATTAATATTTTGGGTTGGTAAGTCCACTTTTTTTTTGTAAAAATTCATTATTTTAATTAAAAATTTGCTTCTTATAAGAAAAATTTAATTCTATCATTTTTTATATAAAATGTATATCTTTAATAAAAATGCAATCTTCTTAGTTTGTAATTCATAAGTTTCAGTTCCACCCGAAACTTTAACTATTTCATTTTTGATAAAAAATTTATCTTTGTTGTTAGAATTTTAATCTTCATGGTTGAAAATGTAAAAATTTTATTGAAAATTTCCTTTTTCTTAGTTAAAAATATATTTATACTTTTGACAATTGCACTATTTTTCTTAATTAGAACTTTTTTTTCTAACTCAAAATGTAATTTTTGCATTGTTTGTTAATAATTTATCTTTTTCATTTGAAGACAAAAAATTTAAAACATTTAAGAAAAATGAAAAATTGTTTAGAAAAATACATTTAATTGTTTCATAAATAATTGAGCTTATAAACAATTCATCATAAATCCCTGTTGTAATCTTTGCAATAAAAAATTGTATCAATCGACTTCGCGAAGATAATGAATATTACGAAATAAAAGTTGGAACACTCGATTGTGATGAATGCGCTCAAGAGGAACGATTTCAAAAGAAAAAAAGAAATGAAAAAAAAGTACTTAGCATTCCTAGGAGAACCTGTAATTGATGCATGGATAAGTTTTTCCCACCTGTTCGGAAGTTCGTCGAAAACCGAAGCGAATGCTCGTTTCTCGTTCATGAAAGTGAATAAGATACGTCCTAGATTAAAAGTTGCCATAAGACACTCGCCAGCGACACTATAGGAGGCTTACGGTTACCCGCATGAGAATTACAAAAAAAATTTACTTTCCATAGTAGCATTGAGCTGGCTCACGTGGACCTCCACATGATTGTGGGTGGGTGTTTACAATCGCAGGGGTCGCCGCCGATACATTCGAGACATGAGATAATCGTCTCATTATTAATCAAAAAAATTTATCGTAATTGATACAAAATTCAATGGAGAAAGTGCCTTATAACATTAATTTCAATTCATGCAAAATATTTTTAATCTCATGCAAAATATTTTTCGTCTTATGCAAAGCATTTTTCATCTCATGCAAAATGTTTCTCATCCCATGAAAAAAAACTTTCATCTCAGGCAAAATATTCTTCATCACATGCAAAATATTTTTCATGTCGGGCAAAGTATTTTTCATCTCATGCAAAATGTTTTCTATCTCATGAGAAAAAAATTTCATCTCAGGCAACATATTCTTCATATCATGCAAAATATTCTTCATATCATGCAAAATAAAGTTCGTCTCATGCAAAATATTTTTCATCTCATGCACAATATTTTTCAACTCATGCTAAATATCTTTTGTATTATACAAAATATTTTTCATCTCATGCAATATATTTTTCATCTCATGGAAAAAAAGTTGAATCTTAGGCAAAATATTCTTTATCTCATGCAAAATATTTTTTATCTCGTGCCACGAGCCACAATATTTAAGAACCTGCAGTCTTTACTGACTCATTATTCTACTACTTATTAAATGTAATTTCAACAATTTTTGATTTTATCCTCTTATACATGAAAAAGTGCATATTTAAGTGATATAAAACTGGGAAACAATCGCAGAGGTCGCCGCCGATACATGCGAGACATGAGATAATCGTCTTATTATTAATCAAAAAAATTCATTGTAATTGATAGGAAATTGTATGGAGAAAGTACCTTATAACATTAACCTCAACTCATGCAAAATACTTTTTTACTGATGCAAATTATTTTTCATCGCAGGCAAAATATTCTTCATCTCATGCAAAATATTTTTCATCTCATGCAAAGTGTTCTTCATGTCATACAAAATATTGCTCAACTCATGCAAAATATTTTTCATATCATGCAAAATATTTTTAACCTCATGCAAAATATTTTTCAACTCATGCAAAATATCTTTCATTTTATGCAAAATATTTTTCATCTCATGAAAAAAAACTTTTATCTCAGGCAAAAAATTCTTCATCTCATGCAAAAATTTTTGATCTTGTGATACGAGCCACATTATTTAAAAACATACAGCCATAAAAAAAATAAAAAAGTGCATATTTAGCTAATATAAAACTTGGCACCAGATAATTTAATTTGAACTTAAAAAAGATTAATTTGGAACCAAATAGTTGATTTTTTCACTTGAGAAAATCTGTTTTCAACCAATAAGAAAATGGTTTAAGAAGTAATTTAAATAATTAATTTTCCACCGAAAAAATTACAACAAAATTGATGAATTTTCTATTAAACCGATGACACTTTAACAGTGCTAGATGAATTTTATACGCAAAAGATAAATTATTAACAAAACAATTTAACGTTTAACCAAGCAGTTTTATTTTCAACAATTTAACAAAAATTTACTATTAAACGAGAAGATTAATTTTCTACCAAAAAAGACAATTTTTTAATAAAAATTTGCAACGAATTAGTTGAATTTTGAACGAAAAGACCGGTTTTTAAGATCAGTTTTCAAAACAAAAAAAAATAATCTAATTTTCAATTAAAATAATAATAAACTAGTAATAATAGATTTTTAAATTAACTGATAAATCTTCAACTGCAAAAGATTAATTTATAAAAAAAGAGTTTAAAGAGTTTAAAAAGAGTTTAAGTCAGCCAAGTAGTTTTATTTTCAATCTAAAAAATAATTTTTTATATAAATAATTATGAATAGTTGAATAGAATACTTTAATTTTCATTTTAAAAAATGAATTTTTAAACAAGAAGATTATCCTGATAATAAACGAGACGATTTTTTAAGAAAAATGCATGAATTGTCAACGAAATAGTTAAATTTTGAACTAAAAGATAATGCTTTCACCATTTTTAACTAAAAACTAATTAAAACTAACTAATTTTTAACTTAAAAATTTAAATTTTTCAACTCGATAGTTGAATTTGTAATTATAAAAAAAACATTTGAAACGAAACATGAAATAATAAAAATTTTAATTAAAATAATTAATTTTACACCAAGAAAAGTTTGTTAAACCAAAAATAAAATAGTTAAATTTGAAATAAAAAAATTAGTTTTCTACAAAAAAACTTAAATAAAATTAATTACATATTAATAATTACTCTTCTTGCTGAATAAAAATTACCTTTTTGGTTAAAAATTGATTTATTTTATTAAAAATGAGCTTTGTCCTAAAAAAATAACTTTATTTAAACATGAAAATGTAACTATTTTTTTCTCTAAGAAATGAAATGAAATAATTAAATTTTCATTAAAAATAATTAATTTTCCACGAAGAAAAGTTTGTTAAACCAAAAATAAAAGAGTTGAATTTTAAATAAAATATTTAATTTTCCACACAAAAAAAACGTCATTAAAAGTGATAAATGTTTAATTAAATTAATGAACCTTTAACTGCAATAGTTAAATTTTATATCAATTTTTAACTAAAAAAAGTAATTTGTGATCCAAAAATTAAATACTTAAATTTTCAGTTAAAAATTCATTATTATAGTTTTTTCTTGTAATTATTACGTATTTAATGGAAATAGTTTAATTGTCAGTTCATTTTTTTTACAATCTAGTTACAACCAAAATTTTACATTTTTCACATTATGAATCTTTAACTGAAATTGTTTAATAAACAAATCAATTTTCAACAAAATGGTCGAATTTTCAGTAAAAAAAAAACAACCCATTTTTATACAAACCGATGAATTTTGAACCAAGAAGATGTAAGTTCTATAAAAAAAATTAATTTGCAAAAGAATAAAAATTTTTTAAACAAAATAGTCATTTTTTAAAACACAGGTGAACTTGTAATAAGAAAGATTAAATTTCTATAAACAAAGCTAAATTTTAGACAAGAAAAAAGAATAGTTACATTTTTATTTTAAATCATATTAATTTTGCAAGAACAAAAGTTAATATTCGATTAAATAAATAAATTTTCGATAAAAAAAGAAATAGTTACATTTTAAAAGTTAATTTTGGGTATAAAAATGTCGTTTTCAATTAAACTTTTTCAACTAAGAAGATTAATTTTCTTTAAAAGATAATTTGTAACAAAATAAATGATTTTTAATCAAATATTTAAATTCTAAAGGAATTTTTTTACCTGATAATTAAATTTTTAACGAAGGAAATAAATTTGCAACCAAAAAGGTGATTTTCCGTCAAACATAAAATGTTTAAATTTCCTGTTAAAAAATATTTATTTTGAAACAACAAAAAAATTTATGGCTGAAAATTCAAAAAAAAAAAAAGATTTTAACGTTTAAATGAATGTCAAAATGAATTTATTTCCAAACCAAACAGTTGTAATGTTTAACGAAAACAGATGAAATTTTTAAAAAAAATTTATGAATTTTTAGAAAATACAGAAATTATTCAACCAAGTAGTTAAATTGTCAGTTAAACAAGATAAATTTTCAGCTAAACATAAAGTAGTTATGTTTGCAGTTGCAATAAATTAAGTTTCTACAAAAAAAAAAGTTTTCAACAAAATATTTCACTTTTGAAAAAAGAAAATTTTTTTCAACTAAATTGGTGAATCATCAACAGCAACAAAATTGATTTTTAACAAAGGTACCCCGCTTTGAAGCCTGCAGTTGAATATTCAAAAAAAGAAAATTCGTTTTTCGCTAAGAAGATTTATTTTCTAGCTAACACGACGAATTTTCAATAAACTATATTTATTTTAAATAAAAAAGATAAATTCTCAACAAAAAATTGAAGGCTTAAATTTCATCCGAATAAAAATTCAATTTTAAACCAAAAACAGTTGAATTAAACTAAAGAGAAAGAATTTTTAACTAAATAGTTGAATACTTATATAAAATCGAATAATTTTCAAACGTAAAAGTTTTGATTTTTAACAACAACAAAAAATACAATTTGTACCACTGAGAATTTTAAAATTTGCTGAATTTCTGGAATTAGTATTAAATTTGTATTAAACAAATCAGATTAATTTAATGTTTTTTTTTAAATAAAGTAGTTAACACATTTTTGCAAAAATTACGAATTTTATTTTAGTTAATATAAAGATTGGCAAATTTTAAAGCAAGATTTTAGTAAAATAGAATTTTCTTGTCAGCCAAGGATCAATGATCTTATTCCTAAGAGAAGATCAATTATAATTATAATTATAATCAATTATACAGATCAATTTATATAATAAATTAATAATTATTAATATAGATTTTTAATTTTTTGTTGTTGTTTAATCTCTACATTATATCAGCGAAGTATAATTAATAATTGTTCTGCGAAAGCTTCCTTAATTTTTAAATGATATCAAGTAAGTCACTCAATAATCCTTCCTAAAAAAAAAAGAAAAATAAAGTTTGAGATTTTAAATATCCTGGATTTAAATTGTAAGCCAAAGGTGTCCACATACCAAACAGAATTTCTAGCCATAAGTTACGGATAGCGAATATATGTAAATTTTAGAAGTAAATCACTGATGAGGGAAAATATTTTTGCGCCGAACTGTCTGAATGAAAAAGTAATTGAATTTGTTTATTTTGAAATTCTATAGCCTTAAAATAATTCGTCATCAAAAACGTTAGAATTGTTCAAAATTAAAAAAAAATACAACATTAGATCATTTTGTCATTTTCTCGAATGTTGATGAAAATTTTTGTTTATTCATCAAAATTGGTATTGATTCGACAAGAATTTTTGGTTGATTCTCCCAAATTTTGCTTTTCTTATAAATAACCATATTTGCATTCTTGAAACAAATTTTTTTTTATTTAGCCATATATTTTTTTGATTGTAAAGCTTTATTATATAAATAATTATAATGAATAAATAATAAATAATTATCGACTTTCAAAAAAAATCAATTAAATTTAAAAGTTTATGACATTGTAGACTTAATAACAAAAAAGGTTTTTTATTTTTAAACATGGTACTCAAAAAAGAAATAATTAAATAAAACTAAATCGATACTTTTTATAATTTAGGATTTTAAACTAAAGTGTAAAAAAAAAATACTTTCATACATGATTGATTTTATTAATAAAATCCATAATTCGAGAGTTTAGGTTAATAATTTAGTTCGAATTCTTCGATTTTATATAAAATTAAAAAAAATTATTTCAGGTGGACACAAAACATTTTTTGTAAATTTTTTTGTAATAATTACAATTAAATTGAAAATAATTATTGAAATAAGAAGGATGTAAGCTCTTGTTTATTCATTATAATGTTTGTAACTTATTAATTAATTTTACTTTTTCATTAAGATTTATTCTAAAAAAAGAAAAATTATAACTTGATTACTATTTTTTTTTATAATACAATAATTAATTTAAAAAATGATTACTAGAATGAAATTATTATTTGAAGAATTTTGTACGCCAGTTTTTCTAGAAAATTTATTTTTTTTAAATACATAGAATATCTCGATTATCCTAATAATACTTATTTTAATTATATTTTTGCATTGCAATTAAAATGTGAATATAAATAAATAATAAAATATTTATGGATGACAATTTTTTTTTGGAAAACGTGCATGTTATTTTTTTTTAATTTCACCAAATTATCTCAAAACTCAAATTATACATTAGTGCTAAATTAAATTCTGTAAAGTTTGTTTTTAAAGTTTTTTGTTTAAAATTTAAATATTAGAAAAAATTAATTGAAAATCATTTATCATTGTATTTATTAATAAATAATGTTTCAATTGTTCGAAGTCGGAAATTTTTAAATTGGGCAATTCTATATCTAAATTCGGTACTATTATAAACTGATCAGGAATTTTTAAATTTTTAAATTATATTTATATTTATTCGGGAATTATATTTTTTATGATTATTTATCAGTTTTCCCAGGAATATAAAATATTTTCATTTTTTAATTAACTTTTCTCGGCGCAAAAACTTTTTTCCACCGGATAAAAAAGTTACGAAATACCATTTTTATTATTTAAAAAAATATTTTCACACTGGAATAATCTATCAATAAAATAAACCGAACAAAAAAAAAATACACCGGATTCTTATGCGATATTTTTCCATCTTCAAAATTTATTGTTTTGGTCAAGTAAAGACACTTGAATTGTAATTAAATTTTCATGTTTTGAAATCTATTCAATACTCTTCAATTATTTATCAATCAAAATAGGAAATTTATATTCTTCAGCCAAAAAATTATTAAAAAACTGTTTTTTTACCAAAGACATAAACACTAGGCGACATTAAAAATGTGATTAGGTAACTATAATTGGAAACGAAAAAAACTTTCTTTCAAAGGATATAACGCCATAAAATAAAAATAAAACTTGTCAAGGACGTGTCACAGGATGACATTTACTCAAAATTAATCACATTTTTTTATATGGAGTGAAGCAAAAATAATTTACTCACATGATATTTTTTATAAATACACTTAATTAAACCTCGTAATTAGAAAAATTATTCCTTTACTCCAAATCGTATTTTAAATAATTTAAAGGTCAATTTTTTGTTGTCTACTAATCTAGAATCATTATTTTTAGAACATGGATTTTTATTTCTAAATTAAAAAAAAATTGCTCACAGGCTCCGCTGGGATTCGAACCTACGTTTCTCAGATTGCCGAACTTTTTTCACAAACTTTTTGATACATTTTATCTGGTCAAAACCATAAAATCCGAAAATAAAATATTGTATTTTTTTAAGTTTCCTAATTTTTCCAGCTCAAATATATATAAATAAAAAAAAATATTTCTCGAGGCAAAAAATGAACTTTTTATCATTTACGACCAGAGAGTTAGATTCCTAGATATCATTCTACCATCAATCTCTTACCCAATCTGGCCTAATCTAAATCTAACACATGGCTCTGGAAAATTGGATGATCTGAATCGAGAAAACGAATGTCGGCCTACTTAACACACGAACTATTCGTCGTGAATACTTATCGAAAGGTAAGTTTTCTCCTTGCGTGAAAGTGCCAGCATCGACTAAAAGTTTGACTCCAATTGAAAGGAAAAAAAGGAGTAAAGACCAAGCCGAAAGTAATGTCGATGAAACGCAAAAATGTCTCGAGGTTTGTCAATGCAGTGGTTCATAAAGCTTCAAATCTAAAAAAATATCTGTCAAAAGAGACTGTTTAAAAATAATTTTTTGTTAATTTTTTTGTCTCTACATGGTTCAGAATCAATATTTTTTGTATATTGATTATGATTTTTATAACTTTTGAAAAAAAATATCACCAACTGGACTGGGATTTGAACCTGGATCTTTCAGATTCCCGGTCTGATGCTCTCATCCACTAAGCTATGGAGAGACGAGAATATTATCTTGACTGATTTTTGTGATTGCTTTTAAGTCCATTTTTACTGAATTAAATAAGGGAGCGTTCATATATGTAAAAAATTTATTAACTAATTATAATTAATTGTAATTGAAGGATCTTGAAAGAATGTGAAACGTTTTTTTGAAATTATTAAAATAAAAAGGTTTTAGTTTGAACTAAAATAAAAAAGCATTTTTAACCAAAAAGCTGAACTTTTAAAAAATGAGTGTAACTTTCAACCAAGTAGTTTTATTATTAACCAAAAGGATACGTTTACTATTAAAATGATAAATATTTAATTGAGATACTTAAATTTTCAGTAAAAAAATGAATTTTTAAACAAAAATATGAATTTTCAAACAAGATTAATTTTTGTCCAAAAAGCCGATTCTTCAATAAAAGACATGAATTGTCAACGAAATAGTTGAATTCATAACTACGAAAAAAAAATTTAAAAATTAAACTATAAAAAAAATAATTCTCAACGAAAAATAAAATGTGTAAATTGTCAGTAAAAAATAATTATTTTTAATCAAAGCGATAAATTTTGAACTAAAATTTGGAATATTTAACTAGAATAGTTTAACTTTAAATCGAAAGTTAAAGAAACTTTAAAAAAAAATTTCAACAAAATAGATAAAGTTTTAACTGGAATAGTAAAATTTTCATTAAATAATATTCATTGTTAGCCAAAGAAAAAAGGAATTTTTAAAGATATTTGGTTGGAAATTATTTTTTTCTTTGGCGTCCAGAAAATAAAAAATATTGTCTTAAGATTCATAGGAAAATTTCAAAATATTATTTTATTTCATGAATTCTAAGAGCAAATTAATAAAGTTTACAAGAGTTTTTAAATTATTTCCTAAAATTTTTAAAAAGATTTTAAAAGATTTTAAAACAAAGTTTTGCTGTATTAAGAGAATATTCAAAAAGATTTAAAAACATTTAACATTTTTTAGAAATTTCTCAAAGAAAAATTTGAAAGATTTAAGGACAATTTTTTAATTTTGCAGAACTTAAAAGAAATTACTAAGAATTTGAATAATTTAGGAATATTTAAAGGTTCAAAAATTTTGAAGAGATTAAAAAAAGAATTTTCGGAAAATTTATGGGAAAATTTTTTCTGATTTTTTATTCGAAAAATGAGCTTTAAGAGGGAATTGAAAAAATTTTAAATCTTTTCAAACGATTTCTTTAATGAATAAATTAGTGGAAGATTGTAAAGCATTGAATTGAATTTTAAAGAGATTGAAAATAATTTTTTAATTATAAATGACTTTAAAAAATTTAGAAGATTTTAAGGCAATTTTTAGAATTTTATGTTTATCATTAAAATATTTGTTTAACCAGATATGTAATAGTTAAATTTTTAATGAAAAAAATAAATTTTCGACAAACAAAAAAACTTTCTAAGATGTTGAGTCTTCGTAAAAAAGCAATTAACCAATAGGTTACATTTTTTAAACAAATAAATTATTTTCATCTAGAATTATTATTTGTTAACTAAATGAATAATTTTGTAAGGAAACATTTTTTAAAAAAACACAAATAAATTTTCCACCCAGAAGAAAAATTTTTTACCAAAAGATACGAATATTTAACAAAATATATGAATTTTAAATAATAAAGATGAATTTATAATAATTAATGTAATAGTTCATTCATAATGAAAAATTTTTTCATTTCAATAAAAAACATTAGGATTTAACAACAAAATTTTGATGTTTTTTTAACAATTCTAGTTGACTTTGTGAAACTCTTCACGTAGGGCGCTTGCTAGAGAGATTGATCATCGAACTGGGTCGTAACAGTGATACGTAACGAAAGTCTTAATTAAATATGCTAAAAGAAAATTCGAGGGTAATTAAAAATATACCCCCCCCCCTTCCTCTCTCCGTCAAAATCTCGTACAATTTCTATGTACTCTTTAAAAACCCTAAGGGCTATTTTTTAATGTAGATGTTTTTCTAAAAATCCCAAGAGACTATGTGAAGCTCTTCGCCTGGGGTGCTTGCTAGTGAGATTGATCATAGAACTGGGTCGGAGCAGTTTTCCGTAACAAACGTGTAATTAAAGAAAAACAATATAGGAATTCTAGAACATTTAAAACTAGAGTCCGAAAGTATAATTAGGCTAGTTTTTAAATTTTGATGCTTTTTGAAACATCCTAATTGTCATGGGAATACGAGAATAAAGAAGTGACACTCTCAGGTCATACAAGAGAAACTGGGAGAGCGAGAGAGCGAGAGAGCGAGAGAGAGAGAAATTTATAGTTGAAAGAAGGGAATGACAGCAGCCGGAAGACGGAAGGAAACTCTCTCGAATGTACAAAAGTCTTAATTAGCAACAGCTTCACCCTTTCGAGAAAGTTGCGAAGAATTGAGAATTCACCTTTAAAGAATAAACTAGCTTAAAGTAACTTTTTAAAATAATAACTTGTTTCTTAATAGTTTTTGACGTAGAAAATTACTTCGGAAATTGGGGAAATTTAGACAGAATGTGTAGGGGAAATTAGGGGACATTAGGGGTGGGGGATTAGGAATAATGAAGGAAAATAAGTACAGAAATATAAGCAGCCAGCATAGGGGGAATATTATAAAATAGTGGAAATAAGGGGGAAAAGGGAAATAAGGGGAAAAGGGGAAAAAGGGAAATAAGGGGGAAAGGGGAAAAAGGGGAAATAGGAAAAATAGATGAAATAGAGGAAATAGGGGGAATTTGGAAGATACGGGAAATATGGGAAACAGGGGAAATTAGAGAGATTGGGAAAATATGGGAATTAAAGGAAATGGGAGAAATAGGAGAAATAGTTGAAATAGATGTAATAGAGGAAATATGGGAAATATGGGAGATAGGAGAAATATGAGAAACAGAGTAAATGAGAGAGATTAGGAACATAGGGGAATTCAGGGAAATAGGCTAAATAGGGGAATATATGAAATAGGGGAAATATGGGAAAAGGGGAAATGGGGAAATAGTGTGCGGGAGAAGTTGAGTAATAGAGGGAAACTGAGGGGAAGCGGATATATGGAGGAGGAATAAGTTGGGGAAAGGAGTGTTTGGGAAGGGTGGAGTAGGTGGAGGGGAAGTAGGAGAAGGGAAAGTGGGAGAAGAGGAAATTTAAAAGACTTATTAATAGCCTAATAGGCTAAGAACAAATTACTAAATTTGAAACAAATTTGAAACACACTTTTTAATGTTTAAAAACAATTGTATAAACAAATATTTATATTCACATAAATCCTTCAGGATAATTTGAAAAAGTTTTAGTAAAATCGGAATTTATTGCTCTAAATATGTGACCAAATAGTGCATTTGTTTATATAATATTGTTTATAACATTAACAAATATATTGGAAGGGAATATTTTTCTGAAGGAAAAATAATATTAGAACAATTTAAAGTCATTTTAGTGACAACAGAATTTTTTTGTGTATGAACGGTTTAATAATGTATTTGTTTATATAATTTGTTTATGAAATTAATGAATGGTATTGATCAATAAAAAGCACAACATTTTCCATTGTTGTCAAAATAATTTCAAAACATTTTGATGAAAACAGGACTTATTTTTTGTGTTGAATATCTAAATTTTACATTTGTTTATACAATTTATTTATGATAATAACATTTTTTGATGGAAAAATATTTTTTTTTCTCCAACACTGTCGATAGAAATCGGAAACATCAATTCAGAAATTTGTTTATACCATTTAAATTTTTTTAAAAAATACAATGGTCAAAATTGCAATTTTTCGCTTTATTTGTTTATTTATTTAAAATAAAAGAATCTAATATTGGCTTTCATAATTCCTTATGTAACTGATTTATAATATTTTTTTTTAAAGATCAAACCTATCTAAAACTGGCCTCTCTAGGTTATTTTTGAAAAAATTTGAACGTTTTAACAAAAAAGTAACTATGTGAAATCTGGTTCCAGTGCGAAAAAAATGTTCTGAGTAATTCTATAAAAATTTTACAAATATAAAATTATAATTGGAATTTAAATTTTTAATTTCGTATTGCTTCTTAAGTATTCATTGAATTAAATTAATTTTTTTACAAACAATAGTATTAAAAAAAATTATTCAATTATCATCTCACTTTTATTTTTTTATTTTTTTTACTATCTAAAATTAAATATAATATAAATATAATAATAAATAATAAACAAAAAATAATTATTATTTTTACATAAAAAAACTCATAAATACAATAAATGGCAGAAAATTAAAACTTTTTTTCTAATTCTTTGACGGATTTTGTAATTTTCTGTAGCGTTTTTATATACTTTTGTATATTTTTGTATTTTTTTGTGAATTTGCTAATTGATGTCAAATATTTAAATTAAGCAACAAAAAAAACACGCGAGAAATTATTATTATTATTATTGCTGTCTTAAACAATTTTCAAATAAAACAAAAATTAATCAATATAATAATACATTATTTATCATATTCATGTACTATACATGGGAAACAAATTCGATTTTATTTATCGGTCAGAAATACTAATTTCCATAAAAAATACTAAAAAAACCTAAATTTGTTAAAAAAA
>JAAAKG020074206.1:0-17142 GCA_010014905.2 Druon quercuslanigerum
TAGTAAATTTGCTGGTCTGAAAAATGGAGTTTTTTTTATTTTTTACAGTAACGGTAAAAGATACAACTTTTTTGTCGAGAGCAAAAAGATGCACCATGAAATTTTCTACAAAGTGATGTCTTAAAAAGTTGAATTTTCGAAAACTGATTTTCAAGACATCAGGGGCCAACTCGAGCGGCCGGAAGCGGCTAGGCAAATTTTATGCGTGGTTATAGAATCCGGAGTCTAAAGTGAGCAGCGAGTAATGACGGCCATGTCTAAAAGTTTTCCTCGTTTTACCATAGGTATGTTAGTACCTTTTTCGCATTCTCAATCGTACCAACCAAGGTATCAAATAAGATAGTTACACCACCTACTTTAATTTGTTAGAGAAATCAATTAGTAGTGCAGATAACTAATTAATTAGTAACTTGTACTACTAAAACATTACTAACGTAAACTATTCAAGGGTACTAAACACGGCTTCCTAAATCCACTATTTGATTAGTTGGTATTACTAACTGAACAGTTGTAACAACCAATGAATGCTTTACTAAAAAAAAGGTAGTAACCCCAACTATTCATTTTTCTAAGTTTGTAAGATATATAATCAATATTAAAGGTGACAAAAAATTGCCTGCACTTGTATCACGAAAAAAGTAGATCTCCTTCAGTTTGAAATAATATAAGCGTATCCTCTCGTCGCGACATGATTTCGTAAAATGATCACGATGTACATTACCGTGAAAGCGGAAAGTCAAGGCAGTATTGCGTTATGAGTATCGAGAAAGATACGTGGTAAAAGCTCGACGAGAGATGCATCGGAAACAGACATAATGCGTAACGGAAGGAGACGCGAGTAGATTAATGAAATGAGTACTGAAGAACGGCAGACAGCAAAACATTGTTAACACCCACAGGTTCTGTAGTAACTCAATTTACATGCTCGATCAAGGTTAATTACAGGTCTACACAGTTCGTGAAAACTCTATTACTACTTCATTTCGCTTTCCTCCCTTTCGGCATCATAGTCTCTAAATTTACTATATAGTTTCTTTTCATTTATAGTACAGTCAGGCCATGTCAACTGTGCCCATGAAATATTAGTGATTTTTTGAAAAGTGACAACAATTGGAAAAATTTGTAGATAATTACATTACAAAAAAACACTTTGAACCGTTTTTCAAAAACCGCACCGTTTTCATTATTTTTAATAATAATGATTTTTGCGACTTTTAATTGCAAAATTACTAACTTACGACTCGTTTGCAATAATCGAATGAAATTTTGTATGACAGTTGTGAAGCGTTTTCTCTTTCGAATACGCATTTTTCTACAATAATATTTCCAAAATTATGCTTTTTTATTAAGAATTATTTAAACTAATTTGATTTTTTATAACTTCTAGGCCTACGATCGCAGTAAAAATTTAAGACAATGTAGTTTGCACACTTCTTTCTGTTCTTCAAAAAAAAAAAAAAAAAAATTGGTAATTCTCACTCTGAACGTCTTAAAAAATTTTTTTGTCACGAGCGCCGCGTAATAATTGTCGCCTCGAACGTTGCAAACACGTCCAAACAAGCCTTGCTTTTAACGTAGAAACGTCAATGATGCGGTTCGTTCTGCAAAAGTGTTTCTGTTCTCAATCAGCTTATGTTTAATGTTATGCTTAAGTATTATTTATATATATATATATATATATATATATATATATATATATTGCTAAATCACGTAATGCAATATCATGTCTACAATTCCGTGTATTTTAACGTTTGCAGATCGATTGAAGCAAAATGGTTCGGCCAAAGTCATGCTGCAATCCTTTAAATAAAGATGAGCATAAAAAATTCATACAGGATTTACGTCTAATAACCGAAAAATAGAATTGGAAATTTGAAAAGTGCATCGAATTGTATGAGTGCAAATCTTGTCGCACTACGTGTTATTCAAAAAAATTAAGTTTTTTCTCCAATCAATGATCCTCTTCTACGTTCTCAGCAGATTCTTCTTATATCAGAAAAGTCGGAAAATCATTGATTGGAGAAAAAACTTCATTTTTTGAATAACACGTAGTGCGGCAAGATTTGCACACATACAATCCGATGCACTTTTCAAATTTCCAATTCCATTTTTCCATTTTCCATTACGTGATATAACAATATGTACATATAAATAATACTTAAGCATAAAATTAAACATAAGCTCATAGAGAACAGAAACACTTTTGCACAACGAGCAGCGTCATTAAAGTTTCTACATTAAAACCAAGGCTTTTTTGGACGTGAATGAACAGATGACGATCGCGCCGCCCGCACCGTTCAAGGCGACAATTATTACGCGGCGCTCGCGACAAAAACATTTTTTTAAGACGGTCAGAGTGAGAATTTCCAATTAAGTTATTTTGAAGAACAGAAAGAAGTGTACAAATTACATTGTGTTAAATTTTCACTGCGATCGTAGGCCTAAAAGTTATAAATAATTGAATTTGTTTAAGTAATTGTTAATAAAAAATAATAATTTTAGAAATATTATTGTAAAAAAATTCTTATTCGAAAGAGAAAACGCTTCACAACTGTCATAAAAATTTAATTCGATTATTGCAAACGAGTCGTAAGTTAGTAATTTTTGAATTAAAAGTCGCAAAAATTATTATTATTAAA
This sequence comes from Druon quercuslanigerum, assembly GCA_010014905.2. Lineage (NCBI taxonomy): Eukaryota > Metazoa > Arthropoda > Insecta > Hymenoptera > Cynipidae > Druon > Druon quercuslanigerum. The sequence goes on from JAAAKG020074206.1 coordinate 2,640, forward strand.
AATAATGATACAATTATCTACAAATTTGTGGACATGGCCTCAATCATTATGAAAAAATACGGAGAAAAAGTTTGGGCTAACTTTTGCCTTATGATTGGGAACCGATAAACTGCAATTCGCCATCTGGTGCGAAAAGTCCGAACTATATGACTATAGGTACAATTTTAAAGACGCACTTCATTTGCGCATAAAATTTTTTTTACGTTTTCTTTTATGGAGTTTAAAGTAATTATTACTTGCTAAAAAAACTTTCATTTAATATTAATTGCTTAAACAAATAATAAATAAAATTAAAAAAATAAATCGTTTCGGATTTTTTTAAATCAAATTACTGCTGTGGGTCTAGTGGAATATTTATCAATATTGGTTAATTAATTTTTAATTATGTGAACAAATTATTAGTTGAATAGTATTGTTAGTTGAACTGCCAGTTTAACGAAATTTTGAAAAAAAAACATTTTTTACACTAATGGACTTTGTTTAAATAATTAAAAATTAACTAACTAGTGTTGTTAAATATTTCACTAGACCATAAGTAATAATTTTTATGTTGATCTTAGGTTTCTTTACCACGGAGTATTTATTATTAATTTAGACATTTTTTCACAATAATAAAAGATTTATCAATATTTTAATAATATTGATTTAGACTAGCAGGTATACAAACCAAATTAACATCTAAAATTAATTAGAAGAAATAATCTTTATAAAAAAAGAATTCAAGAAATAAAATTAAACAAACCATGTTGATAAATATTTCACTAGACCAATAGCAATAATTTTCAACAAAAAAAAATTTCAGAAAAAATTATTTAAACAAACTCACTTTGTTTGAACAATTAAAAATTAATGAAACGAATTTTCGAAAAAAATTGCTAAAACAAATTCCATTGGATTAAATAGTACAAAATTAATTAAACAATGATAATGAATATTAGAGGAGACAAATTTTAAAAATTTTAGGGGTGTCAAACCTATATATCTTATACATGAAATTCTTTGTTGAATAATTCTTCACAGGCATTTTTTTACCCCCTAAAAAATTATTCTAAAAACTCAAAAAAGTGATTTTTCCCACATGCATTTACATGGGTAACTTCAAGTTAAAATAAAAAAATAAAAGAATAATAATTAGTGAATTTCTTTTTTCGGATTTGGAATAAAAGTGATTAGTGATTAGGCTCTAAATTGCTCAATAACTGACCAGTGCTAAAAACTATATATTTTTTACATGATTGTGGCCATTCATTATTTAGCCAAATAATTCACGAGGACAATGATTGGACACTATAGGATGGTCTAAAAATGCATTGCAAATTTCTTTTCACTCTAGTGGACAAGACTTCCCCCAAAAGTTTCCATTTCTGGACAAATAAAATCCGTAATTTTTTTCGAGATTCGAATATTAACACGTTCCATCGTGAACTTTAAAATCCCATTTAATTAATACAAGGAAATTTTGAATGTTCGAAAAATTGAACTCATGTTCCGGGGTTTCATCGAAATAGTATGAAATCATACAAATAACTTTCATTTTCAACCCACCTCACCCTACCTGCAGTGCCACAAACATGATTATTTAAACCATTAATTATTGTTTATTTTCAAAATTTCTAAAATTGAGCCAAAGATGTCCACTTTTTCCAAATTGGTATCCTATGCTACTTTTTGTTGAATAATTACATAATTTTTATACATTTCTTCTAATGTTTAACAAATTCCTATTTGTTTCAACAGGTTTTTTTTTCTCAAGTAGTTACTTTTCGATAAATAAAAGAATTAAATGAAATAGAAAACATAAAATTAATTACGAGTTTAAAAGTGTTTAGGAAAGGTAATTATTCAAACAAATTATATTTGTTTCGACAATTAAAAAGTGGTAAAATTATTCATTCTATATACTATACAGCCAGAAACATAATTGTATGTGTTCTATTTCATTTCATTTTTTTATATATCGAAAAAAACTGCTTGAGCAAATAAAGATTCTTTAAACAAATAGAAATGTATTAAATATTCGAAAAAATATATCAAAATTATGTAATTATTCAACAAAACGTAGCATAGGATAATAATTTTAAAAAAGTTGATATATCTGACTCAATTTTTAGCAATTTTGAAAATAGACGATAGATTTAATACTTATATTTAGATTTAAATAATTTGCATTTGTTTGTTTAAAAAGTTATGATAAATATTTCAATTGTCCAACAGTAATAATTTGTATGAAAAAGGCGTCGGAAATTGCTAAAAAGTAACAATACTACGTAAAAATGTAGTTTTTTTATTTTTGGGCCATATTTTTGGCGTTTGAGGGAGGATGGGGTTGGTTTTGGAAATGAAAGTTATTAGTATGGTATTATTTCGTAAAAACAGCTCTTAAATCCCTAAAAATCTTGGCAAATTTCGATGAAACCCTGGAACATGAGTTCAGTTTTTCGAAAATTCAAAATTTTCCCATGTTAATTAACACTTAAAGTACACTCTGGGGTACAGCTGTACCAATAACGCAATTCTTCAAATTTTGAGTAATTTGAACCTTTATTTCCCAGAATAAATACCTTATTTTGAAATTTCAATGAAGTGCTATTTTTAATATGATAGCACATCAGTAGAAGACTCACCTACATTTTTAGACCTTAACACGCACAAATTAAAAAGTTATGAATTTTTTAATGAAAAGACCCATTTTTTCACTCTTTTTTCATATTTTCATTGTTTTCACACACTTAACATAATTTAAATACTGAGCTTTATTACCTATTCTATTTCATAAAATATACTTTCAAGAAGCTGCAAACCAAAAATCAAGTCCAAATATTAAATAGTTTTATTTTTATAAAGGTTTTTTTACCGGGGTACAGGTGCAGCCAGTGTGTACTTTACGAATCTCAAAATAAGCGTGTACTTTAAGGGTTAAATGAGATTTTGAAGTTCCCGGTGAAACGTGTTAATATTCGAATTCCGAAAAAAATTACTTTTACTAACAAAATGAAGTGAAAATCCAGAAGTTTTTAGTTAAATAAATCGTCAATATATAAAATAATAATAATAATTTTCAACCAGAAAACCCATATAACCTCCAGAGTTTTCCGTTTAAATTCCTCACTCATCCAGCCTCACCAGCTTTACTTTCTCTGGGATTAAGACGCCAACCATTCGTACCGATTACCCAAGATGCCTGGGTTATGACAAAAAAATTAACATAGGCGCCTTTTCCAAACCACTTATACCAAAATTTTTAAAGGAATACCAATCGATATATTTGAAATTTTACATAGGTACTAAGGGACATAAATCGAAACTTTTACAGCTTTTAAATTGAAAATATTTTTTGAAGCCAACCTACTACCTATGTTTTAACGACTCTCCTAGAAAGAGATAGATATTAAAATCATAAAACTTTTATGTATAAAATCATTTTCTCGTCTACGTACGCGTTTTCTAAAGTATTCCCAAAAATGGCCAAACTCTATAAAACATAAAATAGAAATAAAAGACACAGAAGATGGGGGGGGGGGATTGAAGAATAAGAGGACGGAAGAGGGTTGCTCGAGTACCTCGTTCCTTGTCCTTACTTACAACCTACGCGACATGACGAAGCGACGAACGAGCAAGAGACTCTTTCTGGGAACCCCTTTTTCTCGTTGAACTGCGAATAATCACTCTCGACCGTAACCAGTGATGTAAAGTACTTCAGATAAAAGTATATATGTACCTTTTTTGCACGAGGTAGGTACTTTCTGTAATTACACCTGTACTTGTTGCCGTACGCTGCTAAATTACTGCATTTCCGTTCGACACTAAATCCCGGATTTATCAATCCTTTCATCCAACCTGTCCACGGACTGCCTTCAGCGCAATTTATTTGCATTTGCAATTGACGATGCTAAGGGAGGATTGACAAATCTGAGACATAATGCCGCCTGAGAACTGAGACCCACAGACGAGACTGGAAAGGACGGTCAGGAAAGAATACTCGAAGAATGGAAAACATTTTCGTTTCAATGGCTTTTTTATCAGCTAAACTTTTGTCCAGTTTTAAAGCTGAATGAGTGTTTTGTGTGAGGTATTCGCTGAAAGGAAAGAAGGAGAGAGCCACAAGAAACTGCAATTACTAATCATTGCTCTGTGGTCAGTTTCAGCGAATCCTTTTTACGTAGACATCATTGTGATAAAAATCTGGTTAGGCTAAACAGCTTGAGGGTAATTCAATGAATGAATGACTTATGCAGTTACGATAAGTAGGAAGACAATACGGGGACTATTGAAAACATATTTTGGAGTCTTTGAACATTTCTAAAGAGAATTTCACAATAGAAAATGTGACTGCAATTACTAGACACAAGGGATCGTGTAAAATTGGAAAGGATTTTGCAATTGAAGAAAACAGAAGTTCGAGAAAGAATAAAATAATTTGAATTTCTACACAGAATAAACTAAAAAAAGAATGCAAATTTCAAATAAATTTCACAAAGGATTTAAATCTCCTAAAATCTGTCCCATTAACAGGCAACTAATTATTTATGCTTCTCTTAAATTCGATGCTTTCACTATTAATTTTAGTGTTTTCTGAAATGTTTCACGTAAGAGTACTTAAAAACGAAATATATAGCCGTGGCATACTTTGTCGTGATATGCCTTTTTGATTTCTTTTAAATCGTGTACCAAATCTTTCAAATGAGCCATAAAAGTATTTATGAGCGCCTTGAATGTAGAGTTTTACGATAAAATTCTTTGAACTTGCTATATGTTTCCTAAGTCAAATTTATACACGAATGCTATATTTTAAGGGAATAAAATATTTCGATTAACTTCGTTGATTCATCGAGAAAATATTTTTGATTTTGCCACCCAATCTAGATGGTGAAAATGGGTATATTTAAAGAGAAGGACCATTTTTTTCTGAATTCAGTACTAAGTATTAAGTGAATTGGTTGAAAATTCCCTTAGAATCTTACCACACGGTATTTTCTACTTAATATCGTTTTTGAATAATAAATAAGGTAATAATTTCTTGAAATTGAAGAAATGTACACCACCGATCACTATGTTACTTAGTATAATTATAATATGATTATTTTATCTTACCATGATATAGATACTGAGTTATTTATTTAGCCACATCGAAAACTTACCTGAAACAAAATAGAAAAAAGTGATTAGATCGCGCATCAAGATGGGACATAATCACTAAAATTTAAATGTCAAGAAAAATAAAAAATGAATAAACATAAACATTAATTATACGAATACTTTGAAATCAGGCTACTAAACTCTAATGTATCGTTTTTTCTGTGTTTAAAAGCTCATCTCAATAAAAATAGACAAAAGATTTCCTTACTTTTTCGGAAAATTAAACACAATTTTTCATTGCATGTTTTTCTGTTTCGTTAGTCTCATTTATTAAAATTTGTTGTCTTATTATGATAGATCGATCCATTCTTGACATTGAGATAGCAGTTTAATATTTAGCTTGTATTGTTTTTTTAAAAGGCTTTCCTGATTTACTTTATTTTTTAATTTGATGAAATAATTTAATTGTCACGTGGTGAAACTTCAGCGCATATTTTAAAAATTAGTTTGACTTCTTTCAAAAATCATTATACTTTGTAATCGATTCTAAGATAATTTGACTTTATTAACATACTTTTTATTGCAGCATTCAGTAAAGGACATATAATAGGTGATCAATGTGTCATGTTCATTTACTTCTCAAATGCTATTATTTTGCAATTGAGATCGTGCAGTAATCCGGGCGTGAGGTAATTTTTTAATATTAAGTAGGCAAAGCACTTGTTTTTCAAATACTCTTTATTGCAGGGTTCTGATTAGTACTCTAAAGAGTTCAAGTGCGCGGAGAAATTCTCGAGAGCATGAGAATATGCTCGAGAATATGTTCGACCTTTGTGTACTTTGAGAATTCAATTAGCCTTTATGAGCATTTTGAATTAGGATTTAAAAAATTGTACTTTTTATCTTTATTAATAATAATTACATTATTTAAATTTCGCGGGAAAACGTATTGCCTCGAATTGGCAAAGGCGCTTAATTTAAATGGTAAAAGAAGTAAAAGTAATAGAAAACATACTATTCGCATTATACCATAAACCTAGAAGATTATTAATATTACACAAAAATCTGTTTCTAAATACAGTTTAAACACTTTCTAGTTGAGTTTTCAAATAAAAAAGATAAATTTTTAACTAAAATAACAAATACTCAACCGTATTTAACAACAAATATAAAAGTTTAAACAAATAGATCGTTGAATTTTTAACACAAAAGATTAATTTTCTACCAAAAAAAAGATTCATTTTCAATAAAGTACATGAATTTTCATATAACAAAGATAAATTTTCAACAAAAATTATAATAGATAAAATGCTTAAAAAATAAATGTTCAACCAAAAAAAAACAACGAATGTTCAACCAAATAATTTATTTTCATCCAAAATAATGATTTATTGACAAACAATAGAAGCATTACATTTTCATTTAAAATAATTTGGAACCAAAAAATTTAATTCACAACAACATAATTCAATTTTAAACTCAAAATATAAGTTTTCTACCAAAAAAAGATACAGTTTTAATATAATATATAAATTTTCAGCTAAAAATATAAATTTACCAACCAAAACTCAAATAGTTTAATTTACAGCTAGGAAAATAAACTTAAAAAAACTGAGTTGTCAGAAAAATTAATTAATTTTTAACTAAAAGTAAATATATTTTTAAGCAAAAAGAGAATAGTGACATCTAAAGTTAGAAAAAATTAATTTTCAAATAAAAATTAAAAAAATGTCAGTAATCTTCTACCAAAAAAATACGGATTTTCAACAACTATCGCATTCAATTTTTAACTTAAACAGATAAATTTGCTACTGAAAACAGAATAATTAAATTGTCAGTAAAAAATTTAATTTTCAATAAAATAAAATGAATTTCCAACGGAATAGTGTAAGTTTCAACCAAGAGGTTTAAATTTCTATAAAAATGACAAATTTTCGAAAAAAATGGAACAGTTAAATTTTCATTTAAAAATTAATTCTAAATAACAAAAAATTAATTTTCAAGCAAAAATATCAACTATTTAAACAATAAAATTAACTTTCTACCAAAATATTCTCCCAAAAATTAAAATTTCCAATAAAATATTGGAATTTCATACGAACTCGCTGAACTTGAATTAGTTAAAATTTAACTAACTCAATGAATACACTCATTTTTGACTAAAAGATTATTTGCGCTCAAGGTTTTGACTAATGAATTAATTAATATTATTTTGTTACTCAAACAGACTTTCAAGAATAGGAGTGAGTGGATATTTGATATTTCAACCAAAGCGAATTTTAAATTTATACCAAAAATTAGTGAATTAAACCAATAACGATGAATTTTCAACAAAATATTTTGAATCCTGAACTAAAAAGAGATTAATTTTTAAACAAAAAAGTGCAATTTTTAACCATAATAATAAAATTAACTACAACTTTACAGTTTTTCGAAAATCAGGTTTTCCCTGACAATCCCTGATTTTCTGGAATTATCTGATCTGTAGCAACTCTGTAATTAAAAAAAGTATATGTTAACTTCAATCTAGAATGTTTTGTTATAAAAATATATACAGTAATTATATGATATATAGTTTTTTTTAACAATAAGAGCTTTAAATTTTCTATAAATCCTTTGTTCGAGCTTAAATACTCAGAATATTCTCAAGAGCATTTGCTCGACATGAATTCTTGAGCATTCAAAAAATCTAGTTAGTCCTGATAAAAATTCCAAATTTACTAAAAGTGAGTACGATGCAGTCAGGAAACATTTTTGAAGAAAATTCCTAAAATCTTGTCCCATTGCATTTTAGAGCAAAATCTTCGACAGCAAAATTAAACTAGACCATATTGGTATGAGGAAGGGTAATCCCATGATCATTATAGGGAAAGTAGCAAAAAAGTTGAATAATGCAATAAGGTACCACAAGTCCGAGCGAGATGGCACCCTATCTTGAAATGAAATGCAACACATTTTATCCACAGTTTTTACTCTGAAAAGGGTGAAGAATTCCGATCAGGGTTTACTACGGCCCTGGATAGGTTTCACTATTTATAATCGGGCGCTCGTCGGGGAAAATGGAAAGGGCCTGACTAGTTCTGTAACGCTGTTTTAGCCAGATTTTAGCTAGAACTTTAGAGAAGGCCCTAACGAGAGCGCCCTGTTATCGCTCTACGATTAGTAGGGCCCCGACTAGACCCTTTCTATTGCGAGTATTTTCATTTTGTATATTATTGGTCCTATTTAGAATGAATACATATATTACATTTTTAAACATTATATTACAAGTAAAATTTCTAACGCTACGGAGTATTGAACACCTACATCTATACGTAAATCTATCGCCCATGCACATAACCTACAGCTCAACAAATTTTAAACTCTCTTTTTCGAATTTAATATTTATTTTTATACGACCTTATGTAAATGTAAAATATACGAACTGTTAACAGTAATACAAGTACAATAATTTTTAAATCAATAATTTTTTCGATTGAAATTTTTCTTCGTGTAATATTTCGTTTTTCCCGTCGTAGACTACTTTACAACTTTTTACAATGACAGGAAATGTAATTTTTTCTGAACACTTATAGTTTTTCATAAGGATGGAATTTAAAAAAAAAGATATAGATAGATTTGCCATACCTATGCGAGGCACGAAATTCTTCACAAGAACCTGACAGGGCACCCATCAGTTTTTTCTAGGCGAGATATTCTGATAGGGGCCCCAACCAGTTTGTTCTAAACTAGATATTCTGATAGGGGCCTCAACCAGTTTTTTCTGGACTAGATATTTTTATAGGGGCCACAACCAGTTTTTTCTAGACTAGATATTATAATAGGGATCCTATCGGAACCCAACTTCAAATAGAGAAAGCTGAGGAAATTTCTGCTTGGGTTTATTGTGACAAGAATTCCTTATTTCTTAATCATTGAACACGAAGGTCAATAGTGGTCAAAACGGACCTAATCGTATAAATATGCGATATAATGTTATGAAGATAAGGTAATATGACATAGGAATGAGATATTAGATTGACTTGAATAGGCAAGAATGGAAAGATATAAATAAAGATATAAATATGGGGCATAACAGCGATAAAATGCAAAGAATTGCATTATGATGGTTCAGAAAAGCATATAAGACAAAATAGAGAGGTAACAATAATTTACACTGAAAAAAAAGAGTTTTTGAATCAATAAAAATTTCTTGAGCCTATTAAATATTATTTGAGAGAATGGACGATATCTTTACGTGAATGAAAGGAGAGATTTGAATTAAGGGGGGGGGGGGGGGTAAGGGTTTGCACTTTTGAAAAATCGAATTGTTTGTTGTCGTCTTAACTTCTTGTTAAACATTCCGAAAATTTTAAGTCGATCTGAGCAAGACACTTGAAGTTATTGTCTTTTTAGTCTCCTGTCCTTTAACACTATAGCTTTGACTCATAAACTTTTACACGTGTTTTTCTCAAAACTACTTTTTGAAGTGCGTGTTCACTGCCATTTAAAAACTACCTGATCGATTCATTTCAAACTTTGTACCCCTAAATCTCTGGAACTCAGCGGTATACAAAAAAAATTATTTAGACAAAGATTTCCCAGGGAAATGGGGGCCACCTTTCTGCAAAATCGGTTTTGACCTTCAGGTCCATTTTCAATGTTATTTGAAGGTCACATTGATTTTTTTATTGGAACCCCTATTTTTGACATTAGATTCTGAAAGAGCGGGAAATTCTATGTCCGAAATGATAGTTGGAGTCAATTTTCACGAGGTCAAATATAGGTTAAGTCGAGGTAAAATTAAAAAATCCTGCAGAACATGTTTTTTTTTGTTTTATTTTTTTAACGCGTTTGAGCAACACAAAGCTGGGCTAAATTTGGGACCAACGACCTTTAATCACTTTGACGTTGAGGCCAACTTGGAAGGTCATTCGAAGGACAAAGTGTGGAGTTTGTTGAGTTGGAGCTTGTGAGCTTGTGGGTTTGGTTTCGGGTGTATTAGTTAAGGAAAACAAACACTTTGACCTTCGAATGACCTTCCAAGTTGGCCTCAAGGTCAAGGTGATCAAGATCGTTGGTCCTAAATTCCCCCAGCTTTGTGCTGCTCAAACGTGTTAAAAAAAAAACAAAAAAACATATTCTGTATGATTTTTGAAATTTGAACTAGATTTAATCTTTATTGGACTACGTGAAAATGGACTCTAACTCAAAAATAGGGGCTTTAAATTCAAAAAATCAATGTGACCTTTAAATAACCTTGAAAACTGATCTAAAGGTCAAAACCGATTTTGCGCAAAGATGGCCCCCATTGTCCTGAGCAACTTTTGTTTGAACAATTTTTTTGTTAACCGCTTATTTCCGGAGACTTTGGAGTGGATAGATTAAAATAGCCTACCCTGTATATAAAATAGCTCCCCCCAACGTTTAGTTAAAATTTTTTTTTACATTCAGGGAGTTTCCCACCCACAAAATGGTGGACTTTTTGTGGAAAATAACAGTTTACACTTTAGATTGGCCACCAACAATTTTTAAATGAAAAAAAAAAAATCATAGAACGATGGGGGGAGGATTTGATGATATTTTGACTAAATTTTAATGGTTTTTGATTTGAAATAATTTCCGACCGAGATATAGTGAAGACCGCAAATTTTTTTTTAGAAGACGTTCTGGGGCAAGCTCTGTCCCGGCTTCTTTTGAATATTTCCGCATGAAAAAATTACAGAATATTGCCAAAAGTATACTTAATAATAATTCACAAATGGTTTGAGTAAATTTGCTGAATCCATACTTTTAACAAAAATTCACAAAAGAAGTGTTTTTTTACGCTGAAACCGTCACCCCCACATCCCTTAAATTTTCATGCACCAAATTTAATTTTCAACCACAAAAAAACTAAATTTTAACAATATAGTTACATCTTCTACCAAAACAGCCGATTTTTGACATAAAAAGACAAATTTTCAACAAAACATTTGAATTATTAACCAATTCTCAAGATTTTCCTGCAAAGTAGATTACTTATTCACTAAATAGTGGAATGTTTAACTAAATTCTAGAATTTTTAAAGAAGATGATTTTTCTGCGGGAAAGGGCGAATTTTTACCGGAAAAGGATCCATTTTTAACAAAAAATGAAACAGTTGAATTCGCAGTAAAAAATAATAATTTTAAACAAAAAAAAACAAGAAATTTTCAACCTAAAACTTGTTTAAAAACTACTTGAATTATTTGGATTACAAATATTATTATTATTATTATGTATTTATTATTATTATTTTATTTATTTATTATATTATATTATATTAATCTATTATTATCATAGATTATATTATTATTATTATATTATTATGGATTATAGATGGATAACTTGGTGTACCTGAATTACTTTGTATTATTTGGAGTACAAGTAAACTACTCCGGATTTCAAGTAGATGCCTAAAATTCAGAACTGGATTACAAATAGATTACTTCAATTTACAAGAGGAATAATCCGTTAAATTTAATCACGCGGAGTTAGAACTGGATTACTACGTATTACAAGTGGATTACTTTTAATCATAAGTGTATTACTTCAGATTACCAGTGTATTACGTCAAACTATGAGTGTATTATCTTGGATTACAAATGCATTACTTCGACTTACAAGTGGATTACTCCAAGTTATTTTAATTAAACAGATTACCACTGGATCACTCCTTATTACAAGTGTTACTATTGCTCACAAGTATATTACTCCAACGTACAGATTGATTATTCCGAAATAATTAAATTACTTCGAATTACAAGTGGATTATGGCGGATTATTTCAGCTTAAGAATATACCACTGCGTCTAACAAGTGGAATTACAAGCAGATTAAATCAGATTACAAGTATATTATTGCGACTCACGAATGTATTACTCCGAATTACTTGCATTACACCGACGTGAACATAAACTCCTGGTTAAAAAATTGATTATACAGAGTTAGGAATGGATTACAAGTGGATTAAACCAGATTACAAGTATATTATTGCCACATGCGAATGGATTACTCCGAATTAATTGCTTTACGCCGACGTAAACATAATCTCCTGGTTTAAAAATGGATTACCCAGTGTTAGAACTGGATTACAAGTGGATTAAAAGTGGATTACAAGTATATTATTGCGACTCACGAATGTATTACGCCAAATTACTTGCATGATGCTGACGCAAACATAAACTCCTAGTTTAAAAATGGATTACCCAGAGTTATAAATGGATTACAAGTGGATTAAACCAGACAACAAGTAAATTAAACCAGATTACAAGTATATTATTGCGACTGACGAATGGATTACTCTGAATTACTTGCATTACGCGAACGTAAACATAAACTCCTGGTTTAAAAATGGATTACCCAGAGTTAGAAATGGATTACAAGTAGATTAAACCAGATTACAAATGGATTAAACCAAATTGCAAGTATATTATTGCGACTTACGAATGTATTACTCTGAATTACTTGAATTACACCGACTTAAACATAAACTCCTGGTTTCAAAATGGATTACCCAGAGTTAGAAATGGACTAAAAGTAAATTAAATCAGATTACAAGTATATTATTGCGACTCAGGAATGTGTTACTCCGAATTACTTGCATTACGCAGACGTAAACATAAACTCCTGGTTTAAAAATGGATTACCTAGAGTTATAAATGGATGACAAGTGGATTAAACCAGACTACAAGTACATTATTGCGGCTTACAAATGGATTACTCCGAGTTACTTGCATTACACCGACGTAAACATAAACTCCTGATTTAAAAATGGATTACCCAGAGTTAGAAATGGATTACCCAGAGCTAGAAATGGATTACAAGTAGATGAAACCAGATTACAAATGGATTAAACCAGATTGCAAGTATATTATTGCGACTTACGAATGTATTACTCTGAATTACTTGAATTACACCGACTTAAACATAAACTCCTGGTTTCAAAATGGATTACCCAGAGTTAGAAATGGACTAAAAGTAAATTAAATCAGATTACAAGTATATTATTGCGACTCAGGAATGTGTTACTCCGAATTACTTGCATTACGCAGACGTAAACATAAACTCCTGGTTTCAAAATGGATTACCCAGAGCTAGAAATGGATTACAAATAGATTAAACCAGATAACAAGTATATTATTGCGTCTTACAAATGGATTACTCCGATTTACTTGAATCACGCCGACGTAAACATAAACTTCTGATTTAAAAATGGATTACCCAGAGTTAGAAATGGATTACAAGTGGATTAAAAGTGGATTAAAACTGATTACGATCGGTTTACTTTGGATGCCATGTGAATTCCGCCTTACAAGTGGATAACTCCTAATTACTTTGGATTAAAACGGATTGTACTAGATTTCAGGGATCCCCGCGGATTACCAGTTGGGATAACCGAAGGGTCCATCCAATTACCAGAGTTGTTTCCCCATGGGGGGATTAGAAGGCAACTAGGCAATGATTGTGAACTATGACCCTGATGAGGACTTTGACACTGATTTTCAAAGTCAAGAGCAAGCAAGATGTGTGCCCTGCTTCACCTGGTCGAATTTCACAATAGTGGCACAGTACACGACTCGGCATCTTTCCCAACGGCAACGCAACGTGACGTGTGTCGACGTAACGCAATGCAACGCAACATACATAACCTAACGTAACCTAGACCGTCAATGGGCTCTCTCGGCTGCACTTCGATTCGCTTCCTCCTGGGCTCTGTCTGCTCTGCGGAGAAACGCGTATTGAGAAACACCGACTAACTGACTGACTGACTGGCAGCGATTACGACTACACACGACATAACAGCCGGTGCTCCACTGCACCACAGAATCACCGGCTAGGCTGCAAATGATAATAAACAAGGGGAATGAACCTCGCATCATCAAATTACATTCTCTCTCTCTCTCTCTCTCTCTCTTTCTCACCTTCTACTCATTTTCAATCCATAGCATTCTCTTATTCGCCTTCATTAGGATTGATTGCATAGGGTGATCAGTCACCGGACGTTCTGATTTATCACGACATGTCCTGATTTTAGCGCTGTCCTGATTTTCTGATTTTTCTTACTATTTTCTGATTTTCCATGCCAAAAATGGAAGTTTTTTTCGCAATTTCTGAGGGCACGATCTCATTGTGACTTTTCAATTCAATATCAGTAAAATTGAGGCGTCGGATGCAAAAAGGAGATATATAATTATTTTGCTGGAGTGGGGAGGCCCCTGAGCTCTTAAAAATAAAGTCTTGAATTTTAATTTTTGACATATATATCCTAAATGAAAATTTCATTTCGCATCTTTTTCTCCTTATAAAAAAAAGTTGTAGCTTTTTTATTTTTCAAATTATTTACGAAAGACTGTTTTTTTCTCTGATCAAAATATTTTGATTTTTTTCACTTCAACTCGCAGCGAAATGGAAAGTTTGTGATATTT